>CM077163.1:211535648-211820711 GCA_039583875.1 Platanthera guangdongensis | reverse complement strand
GGATCATCCTTCACGGCATAGTAAGCCATGTCTGGCTCCTGAATCCCTCAGGAACGGGGAGCTGAGATGATCAGCTCACTGAAGGGTGACCCCATGAGGGGGGGTCTCGCCGTCCACTCGCGCGACCTGCTCGCCTGGGAGGTTGGCACTCGCCGGGCTGGAGAACAGCTCCCGGCCGGGTTAGGTCTCGCTCGACCCCATCTCCCATCCTCTCTTTCCCTGGCCTTCTTCCTGGTGCATTTCCTTCTCCCCCTGCTGGGGTCATCTCGCTTAGACCCTGCGAGTCAACTCGTAGAGAGGGGGAGGAGCTAACTCCCGGGGGGTCGGGGTGGAGCTTCCACCATGAGGAGCAATGCTTCGCAGCATCTCCATGATGCCTTGGATGGAGGCCATGAACTCTTGCCCCAACAAAGGGTCCTGGGCTAGAGAGCTCGCTGAGATCATCACTACCTCCTTGACCTCCCGTCATGACACTCTCTCGAGATCTTCTGTGCTGGTCACTCTCCACGCTCACCACACCAAAAGTGTTGAAGCTAAAAATGTCCTCTGTGGAGTTCAGGGTCCCAAAAGAGGGGTGACCTCACACCTACTACACTCGGGAGAACGTCACGGACCGGAGACTTAGGAAACTATGAACAGACCCTCGGCTCTAGCGCGGAGCTCCCACCACACACCGGAAGGTCACAGGAACTCTTCCCCTCCCTTACCAAAGGGCTAGGCAGGGCGCCTTGGAGAGCTCTCTCTACTCTACCAAGAAGAAGCTAAGGGAGGAGGAAGCCAAAAAAGTCCCTCTCCAAAGGCACCCAAGGGGGTCTATTTATAGTTTTCCAAATCTCATGGGCCAAAATGCCACGAAATACCCCTACGCAAAATATGCCTCTGGCCAATAAAAAAACAGCCACGCCGAGGGGTAAAGAGGTAATTCCACCGAGGGCCAAGATGGTAAAGCATGGTCCACAAAGGTCTAGGGGGCGGAGGGCGAACCTTCCACGGACTAGCCTCCTGGGGCGAGAGGGTCGGCTTGCCCCGTCTTGCCCCGCGGGCTCACCGCCTGGGGCGAGAGGGCCGGCCGCCCAGTCTCGCCCCGCGGGGCTCGCCGCCTGGGGCGAGAGGGCCGGCTGCCCCGTCTCGCCCCGCGGGCTCGCCGCATGGGGCGAGAGGGCCGCTGCCTCGTCTCGCCCCGCGGGCTAGCCGCCTGGGGCGAGAGGGCTGGCTGCCCCATCTCACCCCGCAGGCTCGCCGCCTGGGGCGAGGAGGGCCGGCTGCCCCATCTCGCCCGCGGGCTCGCCGCCTGGGCCGAGAGGGCCGGCTGCCCCGTCTCGCCCCGCGGGCTAGCCGCCTGGTGCAAAAGGGCTGGCCGCCCGGTCTGCCACGCGGGCTCGCCGCCTGGGGCGAGAGGGCCGGCTGCCCCGTCTCGCCCCGCGGGCTAGCCTCCTGGGGCGAGAGGGCTGGCCGCCCGGTCTCGCCCCGGGGCTAGCCGCCTGGGGCGAGAGGGCTGGCCGCCCGGTCTCGCCCCTGCCCAAGGCCAGGGTGTCGGGGGCGGGATCCTGGTCTTCAGCCAGTCCCGTCATCCTATCTCGCACATAGCAATCCAGGGGGGGTGCCGGCCATCTTGCAGCACCCGCCCCTCTAAGGGGCCCGGGGAAGATGCCGAATCTCCTCCCCCTACTAGTATATTCCCAAGCTAGAGCCAAAATTGGCCACCGAGAGCGCAAAATCTCCAAAAAGCTTAAAAACATGCTTGCCTTGTTTGGTGCCCACTCTTCGCGAATACGGGGTTGTACACTACTGCTATAGGATGATGCCTTTTGGGCTGAAAAATGCAGGGGCGACCTACCAAAAGATGATGGATCGGGTCTTCCAGGAGCAAAAGGAAAGGAACCTTGAGGTATACGTGGATGACCCGATGATCAAGAGCCAGGAGGTGGACTCCCACCTCCAGGATCTGGAGGAAACCTTCTGCACCTTGCGCAAATACAAGATGAGGATGAACCCCTTGAAATGTGTTTTCGGGGACAGTAGGGTCAAGTTCTTGGGCCATCTTCTAACCCCCGCATGGGTGGAGCCAAATCCTGACAAGGTCAAGGAGATCATGGAACTGAGGTCACCTCAGGATGCTAAGGAGGTGCAGCGACTGACAGGAAAGCTAGCGGGGCTAAGCAGGTTCCTTTCCCGGGCTGGGTAGAAGTGCTCTCCCTTTTTCAAATCATTGAGGGGAGGCAAGAAGTTCGAATGGACCAGAGAATGCGAGGAGACGTTCCAGGCCTTGAAGAGGCAATTAACTCAGGCCCCCTGCTCCAAGGTCCGAAGGAGGGCGAAGACCTATCCTTGTATCTTGGGGTCGGAGCAGAGGCTTTGAGCTCCGTCCTGGTCCGAGAAGAAGGGAGGAAGCAGTTGCCCATATACTACGCGAGCCGGATCCTGAGAAAGGCGGAGCTCCGTTATCCCATCTTGGAGAGCTGACCTTTTCCCTGGTCATCTCGGCTCGAAGTCTTCGACCTTACTTCCAGGCACACTCCATCCGAGTGGTGACTGAACATCCACTCTGCAACATCTTTGAGGGGGTGGAGCACTCGGGAAGGTTGCCAAAGTGGTCGGTGGAGCTGAGTGAGTTCGATATCTATTTCGTCCCGCATCTCTCGATCAAGGCTCAGGCAATGGCCGACTTCCTTGTTGATTATGTGGTCGAGGTGGCGGAGGCAGAACTCACTCTCCCGGTTCCTTAGAAGGTGATGGCGGATGGCGCGTCGGGAAGACATTCCTTGGGGGTGGGTGTGATCTTGGAGAGCCCCCAGGGAACAGGATCGAGCAAATAGTGGTGGTGCACTTTCCCATCACTAACAACCAGGCCAAGTATGAGGCCGTGATAGCAGGGTTGCGCCTAGCCAGGGAGCTGGGAGTGCAAGACGTGGAGGTCCTCATTGACTCCATGGTGGTGTCATCTTAGGTCAATGGGGAGTTTGAGGTAAGGGAATCTACCCTCCAGTTATACTTGGCAAAGGTGAAGGGGTCATCGGTATGTTCCAGATCTCCTCCATCCGACATGTGCCGCGAGAGGAGAATGAGCAGGTTGATCAACTAGCCAAGCATGGTCTCCGGGTGGTGGGTACCATCACTGACCTTTTCCGTCCGTCCATCCAAGAGGGGGAGCTGATGGAGGTGGACCAACACCCCTCGTTGATGGACCCTTTCATGACTTTTCTTTCCTCAGGGGAGTTCCCGGAAGGGATGGATAAGAAGAAGTTCAAGTACAAGTCGACCTATTACCTTATGCGCGATGAAAAGTTGTATAGGAAGACTCTCTCGTGGATGTTGGCGCGTTGTGTGGCCGAGATGGAGGTTCAAAGGATCTTGGAAGAGGTCCATTCAGGGGAGTGTGGAAGCCACTTAGGGTGCAGAACTTTGGAAGGAAGAATAGCCAGACAGGGGTACTTCTGACAGACCCTAAGTCAGGACGCCGCAGAGTTCACGAGGAAATGCCAGAAGTGCCAGTTGTTCGCCCCCTCCAACTTCAACCAGCTCAGCGGATCAGGAGTATCACAGCCCCCTGAACTTTCGCCATTTGGGGAATGGATTTGGTAGGACCATTCCCCCAGGCCAGCGGATAGATGAGGTTCTTGCTTGTTATGATAAACTACTTTTCTAAGTGGTTGGAAGTGAAGGCGCTGGCCAAGGTGACCTCTCGGGTAATCAGGAACTTTGTTTGGGGGGAGATTATTTGTCGGCACGGGTTGCCGCAGGACATCTTCACGGACTATAGGACTCAATTCGCCATTGCCGAGTTCATCAGCTTTTGTGGACAGCTTGGGATCGATCCCAGGTTCACGTCGGTCCACCATCCTAGGAGCAATGGACAGGTGGAGGCGGCGAACAAAATCATCGTCAACCACCTCAAAAAGAAAGTGGAGAATTTGAAGGGTAGCTGGGTGGAGCAGTTTCCTTCGGTTCTCTGGGCCCTGAGAACTACTCCCAACACGGCCACAGGGGAGACACCCTTCAAGCTCTCACATGGATGTGAGGTAGTGCTTCCAATAGAGTTCGAGGTACGGACGCCTCGGGTGGTCGAAGCAGAGGAAGGTAGGGAAGAATGACAAGCTGAAAACAAGGATGAGCTACGGCTCTCCCTTGACATGGTAGAGGAGCTATGTGATCTCTCTGCCATCTGATAGGAAGAGGTGAAACGAAGAATGACTAAGTACTTTGACAAGCATGTCAGGGTCAAACAGTTCGCGGAAGGGGACTTGGTCCAGAAAAAGGTAGATGCAGCGGGTAGATCAGCGGTAGTGGGGAAGCTCAATCCTGACTGGGACGACCCGTACATTGTCCAGGAAGCTCTAAGGTTAGGGGATATCGTCTCCGAAATGTGGAGGGCGAGACCCTAAGTCACACCTGGAGTGGCGGTGACTTAAAATGTTTCTATCCGTAAAAGCATGTACGTACTCTCCGTTAATGAATATGAAATCCTTGATGCTCCAACTCTTTTGCAGGTCAAGATTGTGTCAAGTTGTCTTTATCAAGATAAGTCCTGAGATACTCCCGCTACCAGATTCTCACCTAGCTGGCAGGGCAGGGGTCCGTGATGAAAAGTATACTCGCTCTGGGGTTAGGTCCCGAGATGCTCCCGCTGTCAGGCATCCACCTAGCTGGCAGGGTTGGGATCCTCAAATGACGTCGTTATGACCCTGGAGGGCTGAGTTCGGTGGATGCTCAACAGCCGCCGTCAGACTTTCACCTAGCTTATTGGGCCGGTGGTAGTGCCCGGAGGTTGATGGATGACAAGTATTCTCTCCCTGGTGTTAGGTCCCGAGTTACTCCCGCTGCCAGGCTTTCTACCTAGCTGGCAGGGCCAGGATCCTCGAGTAAAGTCATTATGACCCTAGAGGGTTGAGTCCGGTGGATTCTCAACACCCACCATCAGGCTCTCACCTAGCTGATTGGGCCGGTGGTAGCGCCCGAAGGTTGATGGATGGAAAGTATTCTCGCTCTAGGGTTAGGTCTCGAGATGCTCCCGCTGCTAGGCTTCCACCTAGCTGGCAGGGTCGGGATCCTCGAGTGACGTCGTTATGATCCTGGAGGGCTGAGTCTGGTGGATGCTCAATGTAACACCTCTCCTGTAATGCCTGTATAACATGGGTCCGGCCAGGGCCCCACGACATACAGACGACACAGCTTAAGCGTTATAAGATGATATAAACTTCCCGACTCAAAACTCAGACTAAATACAACTGAAACAAAAGAGCAAGATCAGAAGTTATCCAGTAACACATGAGTATCAACACGACCTTATGGCCTTACAACATTTTAGAGTCCAAAACTCAACCAAAACATTAAGTGTCAATGTGCATAAGCACTCCTAGGCTGCCTCGACGTGCAAGTCGGAAAATATAGAACATCAAATATCTCATTCCACAAAACAGAGCTATAACACAACTTGTAATACTTCATTAAGCTTAGGCCTTTTTGACCGGTGAGCTTGCTCCCGCTTGTGATCCTTACCCTGTAAAAATTTGGTTGTAACGTGGGTCAGCAAAGGCTGACCTCAACTGTGTAACCAACACATCTCCTCCCGGCCATCACTAGTGGATCCCGGGGCACTCCATAACCTTGCAGGTTAGCACTTCGTATGCAAAATACAATAATTTGTAAAGCTATAAAACAAGTTTGGATGTCTCATACAGTAAACACGTTTCTATGTTGAGCATGTAATAAAAGAGGCCTATAATGCAGCATGAATGCAATCCTGGGTTTCACCCAAGGCACCATAAAGCGTATGCTTCTAACACATCAACACATCGACACATCAGGTACTTCCAATTTCCCCTTCGGTGTTCAAGCCGCAAACACAAGGGTACTCCAAATTCCCCCAAACGACATACAAGCTGCCACACAAACAAACCGGTAAGAACCTTTGCTAGACCCCACCCGTTCGTAACGACCCAGGCCCGACTCCAATATAGGGATCAAGTCCATCGAAGGAGACCCAGCGAGACACAGCTGGAATCATCCGAGCTTGCCCAAAGCTCGGCGTTCTCGTTAGTTCCACATAAGGGGACTTGTCTCGCCAGGACACTCCCCACACATGAGTTTGCAACGTCACGGGCTAGCCAACCGACTACAGAGACAAATCACGCCTTAGCACATCACAATCCCAAGCCTTTCCCGCACAAATTCAACGTGCGTACCGTAACGTTCTCGTGCCCCAAGGAAACCATCTACCGTCGCAATGGAAGCTAACCTTGTCCGGTCCCGTACCCCAAGGAAACCATCTCCCGTCACAACAGAGCTAACCTTGTCCGGTCCCGCGCCCCAAGGAAACCATCTACCGTCACAGCGGAGCTAACCTTGTCCGGTCCCGCGCCCCAAAGAAATCACCTACCATCACAGTGGAGCTAACCTTGTCCAGTTCCGATTATGCATACTCGTGCGGAATAAGGGGCGGACATACAACATCATCACAGATGGCATCTTGCCGCTAACGGATTTCTAAAAAATCCTTAAGTCTCGCAATGCAACATCACCGAGTCGGACTAACGGTCCTGACTTCGGCTTCACACACAATGCCTAATCCACTAACGGAGCAAATTTCTAGTGCAATAACATGCCGGGGACGGACACAATCGACCTGGTGGCTCTTCTTGAACCATGGCAACCTGAATCCCTCTCACTTGAGAGATACAGTGCCTAGAATGCTTGAAAGATAACAAGGAAAGTGTAGATGTCATGCATGCATCCTAAAACCAAGAGGAGAAGTGTCGTTACCTTACGACTCCTCTTCTTAGCCATGAAACCTTTGTCTTGCATGAATGAAAACGAGCTCCTCCAAGTCATCTACCCGGATCTGGCCTCGGAACGACGATCGGAGGTCTGAAGCTCCGTCCATGGCGGAAGAAAGCTCTCATCTTCCTCCTCCCACCTTTCTCTTCCAAACCCTATCTCTCACTTTCCAAATGAGAAGATGAAGAGAAACAACCGTTCAACCCTATATAAGCACTCTAGAGGAGAGTCTTGGGCCTTAGGATCGAATCATAAATGAAATTGGATGGCTATAAAGCCAAAAGACGGAACTGCTTCCATCCGCTACTGTCAGGCGGTAACTACCTACCGCCGAGCGGTATTTTCCCGTGCGCTGTGCCAGAAAATAATGTCGTGCTAACGCCGGCGATAAGGCTAACGCCGCGCGGTAGCGTTTTTCTCGAGAACTCGACATTTTCTCGAAAACTCAGCGTTCGACGAACTGGGAACTTCGTTCGACGTTCGACAAAACAGGGCTATCGCCGAGCGATAGCTACTATCGCCGGGCGGTAATCCTCCAACGCTCGACGAATAGATCCTTCGATCGACGCTCGACGAAACAGAGCTATCGCTGAGTGGTACCTAGCTAACGCCGCACGCTAGCACTCAACGCTCTCAGCGCCTGGACACTCAACGCTCGCAGCGCCTGGCCACTCAAAGTTCTCATCGCCTGGCCACTCAACGCTAAGCTACCGCCGGACGATAACTACTACCGCCGGACGATAGCTTCCAGAGACTCGTTCTAAAAACTGATGTGTTACAACTCCTCCCCCCTTAAAAGAATTTCGTCCCCGAAATTAATCTTCATGCAGGAAGATAACAAGAAAATTGTTGCAACAAATTTAAACATTATTACAACAACTTTACACACTCATTTCCATTCAATATTATACAAACAACTCGGGATACTCTTCGCGCATGGTTTGTTCTCGCTCCCAAGAGAACTCATCTCGCCCGCAGTTGTCCCAGCGCACCTTTACGAGCTTCACTTCTTTGTTCCGCAATTGCCGAACTTCTGAATCATCTATGCCCGCCGGACGGACTTTCGTCCTCAAATCCTCTTCCATCGGCATCATCGCCAGTTCGATCACCACACTAGCCTCTACCAAGGATTTCCTCAAGACGGAGTCATGGAAAACGTCGTGTAATCCACTCAGCTCTGTGGACAACGCCAAACCGTAAGCTGATTTTCCAATGCGTTCTAAAACTTCGAACGACCCCAAAAACCTCGGACTCAACTTTTTGAGTCGGCGAATACGCGAAACACCTTTGAACGGTTTGATCTTTAGATAGACCCAGCCGCCTACCGCAAACTCCACATTCCTATGGAGAGCATTAAAATACTTTGTTTGCCGGTCCTGGGCAACCTTCATGCGCTCCTGAATGGTTCGCACCAACTCGCACGCATTAGCCATCACTTCTTTTCCCAAAAGTTTGGTGTCTCCCCCCTCTATCCAGGACATTGGCGTTCGACACCGCCTCCCATACAAAGCTTTGTATGGCGCCATCTTTATGCTTTATTGGTAACTGTTGTTATATGCGAACTCCACCATGAAGAGGTAATCTTCCCACTTCTTCCCAAAGTTAAGAGTACATATTCTCAGCATATCCTCCATTGTACGGTTCGTTCTTTCTGTTTGTTCATCAGTTTGAGGATGTAATGTCGTACTGAACTTAAGCTTCATGCCCAGATTTTTCTGAACCAACCTCCAGTCTTTGGACGTGAAACGTCAATCACGATCACTGACTATACTCCTAGGAATCTCATGTAGTCGCACAATGTTGTGAACGTACAACTCTACCAGCTTCTCCACGCTGTCCTCTTTCCGATTTGGGATGAAATGAGACACTTTGGTCAAGCCGTCCACAATCACCCAAATAGCGTCGTTACCCTGCTGCGATCGAGGTAAGCCGTGCACAAAATCCATGGAGATGTCATCAAACTTCCATTCGGGAATCGGAAGAGGCATCAGGAACCCGCCCGACTTCTGACACTCGGCCTTCACTAAGGCGCATGTTTGACACTGACTCACGTACAAAGCTATATCACGCTTCAAACCAGGCCACCAAAAGGATTTCTTCATATCCAAGTACATCTTTGTACTGCCCGGGTGAATGGAGTACTTCGTAAAGTGAGCCTCAAACATAAACTCCTCGCGGAGCTTGCCAAACTATGGTACACATATCCTTCTATCCTTCCTCAAAACCCCATCAATCATCTCTCAGGCGCTACCCTCGCCCGTTTGAGCTTCCACCATGAATGGCTGCAACTCTTCATCCAAACTAGTCGCTTCCCGTATACGTTCGGATAAGTCATTATGTAACTCGATCCAGTTCAATTGAGTCATGCTTAACTCGCCTCTTGCTACACACTCAATGATAAGGGACTCACAGTCCCACATTAACCACACATCATGGGCTTCGATCCAACTCCCTTGACCAGAGTATTTCCTACTCAAGGAATCGCCACCACGTTGGCTTTGTCTGGTGTATACTGAATCGCCACTTTATAGTATCCAAGGAATTCAACCCATCTGCGCTTCCGCATATTCAAGTCCTTTTGGTCTAGAAGATACTTCAGGCTTTTGTGGTCCATGAAGATCTCCACTTTCACACCATACACACAGTGTCGCCACAACTTTAGTGCAAAAATTACCGCCGCCAACTCCAAGTCATGGACGGGATAATTCCTCTTGTGAGGCTTCAACTACCTGGACCCAAAGGCTATCACACTGCCATGCTGCACCAACATGCAACTCAAACCGCGTCTTGATGCATCACTGAAAATATGAAATCCTTCAATTCCTTTAGGCAGACTTGGGATTGGAGTTGTCATCAGTTTTTCCTTCAGGGTGTCAAACGCCTGATTGCACTCTTGCGTCCACACAAACTTCTGATCCTTACGAGTTAGAGAAGTGAGGGGTAGAGCTATCCGCGAAAAGTTTTTCACAAACCTTCTATAGTACCCGGCTAGTCCAAGGAAACTTCGGGCTTCCGCCATAGTTCTCAAAACTAGCCAATCTCTGACGGCCTCCACTTTTGCAGGATCCACCTCCACCCCATCACCACTGATCACATGGCCCAGAAATGCCACCTTCTCCAACCAGAACTCTCACTTCGAGAACTTTGCATAAAGCCGATTCTCTCTCAGCACCTGCAATACTGATCTCAAATGAGTCTCATGCTCCGCCTCTGATTTGCAGTATACCAAAATATCGTCGATAAAGACGACAACGAAAGAGTCCAAGTATTCACGAAATACTTGATTCATCAAATCCATGAATACTGATGGTGCGTTCGTCAACCCAAATGACATCACCGAGAACTCGAAATGATCATAACTCGTTCCAAAAGCCGTCTTGGGTATGTACTCATCTCGAATCCACAACTGATAGTATCCTGACTAAAGGATCAAGCGCATAACCAACTGTTCCAAAAGCCCGGACTGTTGGAAAGGGGGCTAGTTAATTTCTTAAATAAGTAGAAGAACGTCACGGGTCAAGTGAAGGAACGCCGGACCCAACAATCCCCCTGGCTTCCAGCACAACCCGTCGGCTCAGAGGTGGAGTTACCACATGACCCACATGGCTCAGAGGTGGGGTTACCACATGGCCCACAGGGCTCAGAGGTGGGGTTACCACATGTCCACGATTGCACGGCTCAGAGGTGGGGTTACCACATGTCCACGGTTGCATGACTCAGAGGTGGGGTTACCACATGTCCACGGTTGCCTGACCCGCCGGACCCACACAGGTAGAAGGGAAAAATCAGGATTTAATAGTGCCCCCCGGTCTTGAACCCGTGACCTGCTCTGATACCAATTGAAGGATCAAGCGCATAACCAACTGTTCCAAAAGCTCGGACTGTTGGAAAGGGTGCTACTTAATTTTTTAAATAAGTAGAAGAGCGCCACGGGTCAAGTGAAGGAACGTCGGACCTAACACTGACTTCAAGTCCAACTTAGAATACATCACTGGCCCCACCAACTGGTCGAACAAGTCGTCTATCCGAGGAATCAGATACTTATTCTTGACAGTCAGTTTATTAAACTCTCGGTAGTCTATGCACAACCGCATACTACCGTCTTTCTTCTTCACAAACAACACTGGAGCGCTCCAAGGTGAAGAACTGGGTCTAATATACCCCTGCTCTAACAGTTCCTGCAACTGTACTTTGAGTTCGGCCAACTCTTTTGGTGTCATCCTAAAATGAGGACGTGACACCGGCCTAGCCACTTGCACTAACTCAATCGAGAAATCGATCTCCCGTCGAGGAGGTGCTCCAGGAAGCTCCTCGAGAAACACATCCTCGAACTCTGCCACTACCGGCACATCTCCAAGTGACAGCCTGGAAAGACGAACCTCCAACAATGCTACAAGAGATATTCCTCCCTGGTTAACTGCCCGTACCAACTGCATGGCCGAAATCAGGGAGCAGGCCACTCCACTAAAGCCCTCAAACATAACTTATGTCTACCCTTCACTTCTCAGGGTCACCACCTTAGATTGGCAGTCAATACTGGCACGCTGCTCTGCAAGCCAGTCCATTCCCAATATTAAATTGAACTCAACCAATGGTAGAACCGCCGCTACCAACGTGAAGTCAACTCCGTCCAGACTCCAACAAATGTGCCCCTTCGCCCCAGTAGTCAAGGATGACCCATTGAGCATGTGCACCTTCAGCTCTGTGTCCGCCAGGAACGGCTCAACTCCAATCCTCTGGATAAAGCTTTCCGCAAGAAAGGAGTGCGATGCTCCCGTATCAAACAATACCCTAGTGGGGTACCCAGAAACTAACACAAAGCCTAAAACATAGGCAACATATATAAACGATTTTGAAAGTGTAAGATAAAAAAAGATTAACTAAAACTTTCATACCTGTCACCACATTGGTTTGGTGGATCGCTTCCTACTGCCCAAGGTTATACGCCCTTGGTTGCACGGGTTGGAAACGAGAAGCGCTGGACTCCACCATCTTTTATTTCTCCGCTGCGCTGGGCCCGGAGCGCACTGACTGTTCTTGTCTCGGCTCCTACTCCGCGCCACCCTCAGTATAGAAACGAGTTATGTGGCCCGGTTTGCCACAATGGTAGCACGATCGTGGTCCCTTGAAGCGAGACCCCCCCCCCCCCCCCCCCCCGACGTCGTATTATCCTTCTCCCAATTCTTATATGGACGAGGCTTCTTTTACCACCTACTTCCTTCAGATTTTCCTTGCGAATGAGAAGGCTTTCCTTTCCCCTGTTTGGCAGCAAAACCCTTTCGTCGTTGGGTTCGCTCCAAATCTCTCTCCAATGTTCTGGCAGCCTCAACCAGCTCATTGAACCCGACATTCTTCATAAATATGAGGGGTTGTCTCAGATTCTCCCCATGTCCGTGGTAGAGGAGGTTGTCCCTCTCCACATCGTCAGTCATGGTCGTTCAAGCATAACAACCCAACCGAGTAAATTCCTGAACATACTCGTCCACCGTCTTATCCCGCTGCACCAAGTGCAGAAACTGCCTCTGAAGGGCTAGCATTGTCGACGCGGGAATATACTTCTTCAAGAAAGTATTCCCGAACTCCTCCATGGTTGGGGTGCGACCAGGAAACTGGCGACCGCCATGGCTCACCCACCACATCTTAGCATCGCCTTCCAACATGAAACTTGCAAACTCAGCTTGCTTCTCTACCGGCGTCTCGGCCACTCTCTGCAGTTCTTGAATCATTGCCCACCAGTCTTCCGCATCGGCCGGCGTGCTGATGCCCTTGGACATTGGAGGATGGAAGCTTAAGAAGTACTTCATTTGCTGGTCTCCGTGCCCGACAACCATTCTTTCAACTAACGGCTTTGCTTGTCTGGCTCCTCAGTCTGGCACGACTGTTGCCGTATCCGGGGTAGCAGGAGTTCCTACCTGCGCGACAGGGGTCACAGCTTACACTGCTACGGTAGCTTGGACTGCCACCATTTCTTCTGCGAGCATATGACAAAATTCGGTCGGGGCTACCCCCATGCCCAAAGGACCCTGAGCAGTAGCACTGCTCGCCGAAGGCTCTTCTCGTGGCCTCGACGTCCCCGCCTCGTCGATTGTACCATTCAAAAAAGCAAAGTAGAACAAAAGTCAGCTTCTAGTCGCACAACTAGACCCAAGGAGACTTATGGTCCTGTGATACTCCTATGTGAATAACATCTTAACGCAATTCATTTAGGACATTCGTCCACGAAAACATACCTTGGATACTAACCTTCCTCTGATACCAAAATGTAACACCTCCCCTGTAATGACCGTATAACATGGGTCTGGCCGGGGCCCCACGACATACAGATACCACAACTTAAGCATTATAAGATGATATAAACTACCCAAATCAAAACTCAGACTAAATACAACGGAAACAAAAGAGCAAGACTAGAAGTTATCTACTAACACATGAGTATCAACACGACCTTATGACCTTACAACATTTTAGAGTCCAAAACTCAATCAGAACATTAAGTATCAATGTGCATAAGCACTCCTAGGCTACCTCGGCGTGCAAGCCGGAAAATATAGAACATCAAACATTTCATTCCACAAAATAGAGCTATAACACAACTTGTAACACTTCAAGAAGCTTAGGCTTTTTTGGCCGGCGAGCTTGCACCCGCTTGCGATCCTTGCCCTGTAAAAATTTGGTTGTAACGTGGGTCAGCAAAGACTGAACTCAACTGTGTAACCAACACATCTCCTCCCGGTCGTCCCTAGTGGACCCCAGAGTACTCCATCACTCTGCAGGTCAGCACTTCGTATGCAAAATACAATAACTTGTAAAGCTATAAAATAGATTTGGATGTCTCATACAACAAACATGTTTCTATGTTGAGCATGTAATAAAAGGGGCCTACAATGCAGCAGGAATGCAATCCTGAGTTTCACCCAAGACACCCTAAAGCGTATGCTTCTAACACATCAACACTTTGGGTACTTCCAATTTCCCTTCGGCATTCAAGCCTCAAACACAAGGGTACTCCAAATTCTGCCAAATAGCATACAAGCCGCCACACAAACAAACTGATAAGAACCCTTGCTAGACCCCAACCATTCGCGACGACTCAGGCCCGACTCCAATATCGGGATCAAGTCCACCGAAGGAGACCTAGCGGGACCCAGCTGGAATCGTCTGGGCTTGCCCAAAGCTCGGCGTTCTTGTCAGTTCCACAGAAGGGGATTTGTCTCGCCGGGACACTCTCCACACATGACTTTGCAACGTCACGGGCTAGCAAGCCGACCGTAGAGATAAATCACGCCTTAGCACATCACAATACCAAGCCTTTCCCTCCCAAATCCAATGTGCGTACCGTAACGTTTTCATGCCCCAAGGAAACCATCTACCGTCGCAACGGAGCTAACCTTGTCCGGTCCCGTGCCCCAAGGAAACCATCTACCGTCACAACGGAGCTAACCTTGTCCGGTCCAGCGCCCCAAGGAAACCATCTACCGTCACAATGGAGCTAACCTTGTCTGGTCCCGCGCCCCAAGGAAACCATCTACCGTCATAGCATAGCTAACCTTGTCCGGTTTCGATTACGCGTACTCGTGCGGAATAAGGGGGGCATACAACATCATCACAGACGACATCTTGCCGCTAACGGATTTCTACAAAATCCTTAAGGCTCGCAGTGCAACATCACCGAGTCGGACTAACGGTCGCGACTTCGGCTTCACACACAATGCCTAATCCACTAACAGAGTGGATTTCTAATGCAATAACATGCCGGGGACGAACACAATCAACCTGGTGGCTCTTCTTGAACAATGTCAACCTGAATCCCTATCACTTGAGAGATACGGTGCCTATAATGCTTGAAAGACAACAAGTGTAGATGCCATGCATGAATCCTAAAACCGAGAGGAGAAGTGTCATTACCTTACGACTCCTCTTCTTTGCCATGAAACCCTTGTCTTGCATAGATGAAAACGAGTGCCTCCAAGTCCTCTACACGGATCTGGCCTTGAAACGACGATCGGAGGTCTGAAGCTCCGTCAATGGAGGAAGAAAGCTCTCTTCTTCCTCCTCCCACCTTTCTCTTCCAAACCCTAACTCTCACTTCCCAAATGAGAAAATGAAGAGAAACAACCGTTCAGCCCTATATAAGCACTCTGGAGGAGAGTCTTGGGCCTTAGGATTGAATCCTAAATGAAATCGGACGGTTATAAAGCCAAACGACGGAACTGTTTCCGCCCGCTATCGCCGGGCGGTAACTACCTACCGCCGAGCGGTAGGTTCCCGAGCGCTCGACCAGAAAATAATGTCGTGCTAACGCCGGTGATAAGGCTAATGCCGCGCGGTAGCATTTTTCTCAAGAACTCGACGTTTTCTCGAAAACTCAGCGTTCACCGAACTGGGCGCTTCGTTTGACATTTGACGAAACAGGGTTATCGCCGGGCAAAAGCTACTATTGTCGGGCGGTAATCCTCCAGCACTCGACGAACAGATCTTTCGATCGACGTTCGACAAAATAGAGCTATCGCCGAGCGGTACCTAGCTAACACCGCGCGCTAGCACTCAACGCTCTCAGTGCCTGGCCACTCAACGCTCTCAGCTCCTGGCTACTCAATGTTCTCAGTGCCTCGCCACTCAACGCTAAGCTACCGCCGGACGATAACTACTACTGCCTGGCAATAACTTCTAGAGACTCATTTTGAAAACTGGGGTGTTACACTCAACACCCACCATCAGGCTCTCACCTAGCTAATTGGGCTGGCGGTAGCGCCCGGAGGTTGATGGATGACAAGTATTCTCGCTCTGGGGTTAGGTCCCGAGATGCTCCCGTTGTTAGGCTTCCACCTAGCAGGTAGGGCCGTGATCCTCGAGTGACGTCGTTATGACCTTGGAGGGCTGAGTCCGGTGGATGCTCAACACCCCCCATCAGGCTCTCACCTAGATGATTGTGCCAGTGGTAGCGCCCAAAGGTTTATGGATGACAAGTATTCTCTCTCTGGGGTTAGGTCCCGAGATGCTCCCGCTGCCAGGCTTTCACCTAGCTGGCAGGGCCGAGATCCCCGAGTGACGTCATTATGACCCTAGAGGGCTGAGTCTGGTGGATGCTCAACACCCGCCATTAGGCTCTCACCTAACTGATTGGGCCGGTGGTAGCGCTCAGAGGTTGATGGATGGAAAGTATTCTCGCTCTAGGGTTAGGTCTCGAGATGCTCCCGCTGCTAGGCTTCCACCTAGCTGGCAGGGCCGGGATCCTCGAGTGTCGTCGTTATGACATGGGAGAGCTAAGTCCGGTGGATGCTTAACACCCGCCATCAGGCTCTCACCTAGCTGATTGGGCCGGTGGTAGCGCTCGAAGGTTGATGGATGACAAGTTTTCTCGCTCTGGGGTAGGTCTCGAGATGTTACCGCTGTCAGACTTCTATCTAGCTGGCAAGGCTGGGGTTCTCGGTGTAAGTGATGATATCTAAAGCTGGGACCCAGACAATCGAACTTCGGAGGCAAAGATCGCTGGGCTGGCAGGTTGAGCTCGGCAGGTCGGCGAGCCGAGACTATTGTCGGCAGTTACAGTTCATCCAACCAAAATTTTACTTGGAAGATTCTTGGTTTTTTTGCCAAGTGTTAAGGAAGGAGAGCCACGACAGGAGAGCTGGGATTCGCGGACCCAAATCTACAAGCTACCAGCCTGGTTGCCGCGGGATAAATAAAGAGAGTAAAAAGGGTGGCGAGTTGAAGACTCGGCATCGACTAAGGAAGGTGAGGAGGCTGTCCTCGACGGTATATTTTTACCCACCTGAAATTTTACTCCTGAATTTTTAACGACTTCAGCGCGACATTGGTAATAAAGAAGAAAGATGGCGAGCGAGCTGGGTAGTCGCGAGCCTAGCGCGGTGAGTAATCCGCCCTTGATTGTCCGGGGTTGGCGAGCTCTTAAGGCCTCTCCGCGGACACGAATCCTAACTCAATTGCATTCTAGCGGCTAACTCCATCCAGGTGAAATTGCTCTATGGAGGGGGACAGCTCGTAGGCGAGCACATCGCAATAAGTAAATTCAAAAAAAGAGGGAGAGACAAATGGAAAACCAAGTCATCCTTTTCACTAACAAGTTACTTTACATATGGGGAGCTTGCCTCAGCAAGGTTACAGAAGGGGGGAAGAGAGAATTACAACAACAAAAAACAAAAAAAGCGGGGGCGCGAGTCAGCTCTCGCCCTCCCCTCCAGATGGGTGGTCCTCCTCACCTTCCCCTATGGATATGCAGCCGCACTTGTATCCCTTGACATCCTTGAAGAGAGACTCGAAGCTTTCCTCCTCGCTGTGAGGGGTGGCCGGCGGGAACAGATTCGGCACAAGGTCCCTAGCTGAGATCTCCTCGCATCCCTCCACCAACACCTCCATATCTTTCATCATCTGGAGGGTATAGTCGGCGGTGCTGATGGAGTTGATCCATAGCCTCTCGGCGACCTCGGTCTCGCTGAAGACCTTTGGCCACTTGGGAGGAATGCTCGACTCGCCGTCGGACTGGGGGAAGAAGATGTCAGTTTGCCGGATCAGCTCGCTCCGGATTCCTTTGTTCTCCTCCTTCAGCTTGGCATTCTCCTTCTCCAGATTGGCGGCGTGAGCCTCCAACTCGGCGGCGCGAGCTCGCAGCCCGCTCGCAGCTTCGGTATCCTGGAAAAAAAAGGCAAGGTAAGATTTATGTTCATGAAAAATCCTAAGTAAAAAGGGAAGGGGATGGCCTCCACTTACCATCCTGCTGACAACTTTTGCAAGTAGATTTTCAGCGACCTTTAGTCGCCCCGCCAGGTCGGTGGCTTTGTCCTTGGCGAGGTCGTGCTCCTGCTCGGCCTTCAGTAGTTGGTGGTTGAGGCTGAAGCCGTGGCGGACCACCATGTGGTGTAGCTCCAAGGCCCGCATCTGGGCTTGCAGACCCTCCCGAACGAGCTGCTGAAGAGTCAGGCCCTTGTAAGCCTTGACATCATCACGCCCATACATGTTGAAGCCCAGCGCATAGGCGTGCCCGGAGGCAGGCTGACCTCCCGACCAGGAGTGATGGAGTGACGAGATGGAGACCCGGTGGGTCTACTCATCCCACTGCACCATCGGCTCGCCGACCAGGTCTTTTGACTTTCCCCCAAAGCCAAAGAGGGGGTGGCTCTTCGTCAGGACCGGCTATCGGGCCACGGTCTTCGCTGGAGCAGGGGGACCGGAGGGCTCGCCGCCTTCCAGGTCTTTTATCGGCGAGCTCGCCGGCGACCCTTCGGGTGTGGTCTCCGGCGAGCTGATATAGAATTGTTGTTGCTTTCTGGAGACTACCAGGGCCTTCATCTTCTTTGGCGGCGGGGGGGGGGGGGGGGGGGTGGGGGGGAGGGAGGCGAGCTAGACCTTTCGAGGCCAGGTCGTTTCCGACTGGAGGAAGGTACGCCAGATCCTAGCTCGTTTCGACAGGCCACCGCAGCTGCCCGCTCGCGCGCGAGCGGGTCCAGGTGGACTCCCGAGCCCGTATAAGGCAGGTGCTTGGGAATTGACCGCTCCCCTGCAAAAAAAGACTTAGGATTAGAAATGACAATCATAGGCGAGTGGCAAGTAGAAAGGGAAGAAGCATACCTTCGCCGAGTGGAACCGGGAGGAGCGAGTCGAGGCCCCTTCGAAGGTGGGCGACCTCAAAGTCCTTCCCCGGGAAGAACTTGTGCAGCTCGGCGTCGTCGCCAGATAGCGTTGGAGGCCGGTATACCTCCTCGCTCTTCTGTTGGGGGGAGAAGGGTATGTTGCACAGGTCGCCCTTGATGAAGACGATCTTGGATACCCAGTTGTGATTTTTGTTCGCGGTCTTACGAACCTTGATGTGCGAGCCCATCAGGTAGGTGACCCCATCGTTGGTCACGCGGTAAGTGAAGAGATTGCGGAAGATGGCGCGGTTGAATTCAATCCGCTCGCGGCGGAGGTGACAGGCGAACGCGATTATCATAGCGATCTGTTAAGCTGCGCGGGCACCGTGCCGAAGTATTTGAAGATCTGGCGGATTTTAGGCTAGAGGGGCAAGCGCAACCCCACCTCGAAGTACGATATGGGGAAGGCGAGCTCGTCCCAGTAAAAGGTATTGATGGCCTCGTCCTCTGCAGGCCGGCATGTCTCATAGCCGGGAGGCAGGTACTCTGTTTTGAAGGTTGCGAGCTCGCGCTCGGTGGTGTTTCCATCAAAGAAACAGTAGTCGGTGAACTGACGAGCGCATTTGGATCGCCCTTCGGCATCAGGTCGTGTTTTTCCCATGCTTGCGAAAGGGGTTGGGGTATGAGAACAAGTAGAGAGATAGGAAGCAAGGAGGGGTTTGAATGCAGTAAAGGCGATGGACTAGGGGGTTGGTGAGGGGGCCTATTTATAGAAAACCGAATTTATGGCCGAGCTGACCGGTCAGTCCAGCTCGCCAGCACCAGCTCACCAACCTCAGCTCGCCGACTCCTGCTCGCCAACCTGTCAACCTGTCCTACCTTAGTGCGAGCTAAACCTAGATGGCACATCCTATTATTTCAAATAGTATATTGAGTTCTAAAAAAATATTAAGTTATTATAGACAGGGACTTTCGCAACCCCGAAAATAAAGAACTACTTAGCGAGCAGAAGAAATTCGGTCAGCCCGCGCGACCTGGGGTACTGGGGGGCGAGGGCCGGTAGGCTCAGATAGGGAGCCATTTTCATCTACCCCGGCCTCGTGCACCCATCCCCGGAGGTCGGCGCGGGGTGAGGAACTCGTGGACCAGGTCCAGGTCCCGGCTAAAGGCCTGTAGGTTCTCATTGATGCTCTCCACGACTGGGGTGGGGGACATCAACTCGCTTGCTGAGCCGTGCTCCACCTTATCAACGAGCAACACATAGTCCCCCCGCTCCAGCACCCGCAGCCTCTGCTCGCGATAGGCGTCGTTCGCTCGAAGTTGGAGCAAGGCAGCATCCTGCTTCTTCAGCACTTATATCATTCGTTGTCTCAGCTCGGTAGAGTCCAGTGAGTCATCCAAGAATCTTTCCATCCCGGGGTCACGGGGTGGCGAGTGGCGAGCTTGTTCAGAAGATTCCTCGACTTCAGATGGAGCAGGAAGACCTGCAAAAATAATCAACTCTGATAGAAATAAGGTGCGAGTGCAGCAAAGATGGCGAGGCAAAATGTTCTAGTAAAAAATGGGGCTTATAGGATGAGCTAGGCAGTTTCTGTAGGGTATGCGAAGGCGGCAAAGCCAAGTTCTTACCGCGACTAGGGGGTGGACCCCCGGGGAAATGAGGTTAAAGCTGGGAACCGGGATGTCCCCAACACTTTCCCCTGCGAGCGCAGGAGCAGGTGCAAGCTGCTGGGAAGGATCGCGAGTTGGCGACTTGGACTTCAGCGAGTCCAGCCCCGTGGTCACGAAGGGAGGCGATTTGTTCTTTAGGCAAGCGCTAGGGGAAGTCTGAGGCCGCGGGTCGTCTCGCGGGGTGTGGAATCGTGGCGTGGAGGACTCGGCATCGGTCTGACGGCTCTCAGGGTCGGCGAGGATGTCAACAACCATTTTCCCCTTGGGGTCAGCAGCCAGTTTAAAAGAGGTGAGCCTGGGAGTCAGAGTGGATTCCAGGTCGCGGTAGATGGATTCAGCGTCCTTTGGGATGGACTTCACCTTCTTGGCAGGATTAGACTTTGTCGACTCGCGCAGTACAACACTGGGAGGCATGCTAACTTGCGCGTAAGTGCGAGCGACGTTGACCTCGCGGGCGCAGATAAGCTTCTCTTAGAGCTCTTTGGAGAGAGGCATCTTGGCAAAACTTAAGGGGAATGGCGAAGGCCACCCAGGTACGCGAGCATGTATATATAGCAGCTGGTGGAGCCCACCAAAAGATTCTTTGGCCCTTGTCGCACTCGCCGCATATTGCGGGGTTGGATGTTTCTTTCCGAGCTGTAAGAACCGAACAAAAACAAACCGAAATGGTTTTAACTGAAACTTTATTATCCGAAAAAGGTATCTATTACAAAGGTATGACCTCCCTTATATAGAATGGAGGAGAGAAGAGAGAATACAAATAAGAGATGTGGGACTAAAAATTTACATGACACAAGCGGACTATACAGACATAAACCGCACAAGCCGCGCGGTTAGACAGAAGGGCTAACCGCTCGGCTACTACCAGAGAGAGAGAGATCGCCATGGGAGACCGCTAGACCGCCCGGTCTCCAAGTCGCCAGAGACAACCCGCTAGACCGCTTGGACCTCAGACAACAACATATAGCAACCAAACCGCTGAAGGGTAACCGCCAAACCGTGCGGTCATCAACCCGCCAAGCCAGACTGCCAGACCGCCCGGTCACTAACTTCAACACTCCCCCTCAAGCTGGAGCATATATATCGATGATGCCCAGCTTGTCACAAATATGAAGAAAAGAGGTAGATACTGGCTTGGTGAAGATGTCAGCCAGCTCTTTATCAGAAGTGACAAAGGGAGTGCAAATTTGTTCTTTCAAAATCTCTTCTCGAATGAAATGACAGTCGACCTCAATGTGCTTGGTTCTTTCATGAAAGACTGGATTTTTGGAGATGTATATGGCAGCCTTGTTGTCACAAAACATAGGTAGAGGATGGTGGTAGACCTCTCCTAAATCCAACATGAGAGCCCGTAGCCATTTTAACTCACAAGTGGTCGATGTCATACTCCGATACTCTGCTTCAGCACTGGATCTGGAAACAACAGACTGCTTCTTGCTCTTCCAGCTTACCAGATTTCCCCCAACAAAGGTGCAGAAACCGGAGGTAGATTTGCGATCCCCTTTGTCATCAGCGTAACTCGCATCTGAGTATGCTTCAACCCTCAGGTGACCATTCTTCTGAAAGAGTAATCCTTTCCCAGGCGCTGCTTTGACATACTCCAAGATCCTCAAGGCGGACTGTAGATGACACTCCTTAGGAGCTTGCATGAATTGACTCACCTTCCCCACAGCATAGGAAATGTCGGGTCTGGTCACTGTGAGATATATGAGCTTACCAACTAGACGCCTATACCGCGTAGTATCTGAAAGAAGGGGCGAATCATCCGTCCAGGTTTTGTCTTCTCCAATAGCCATGGGGCATCGGGCAGGTTTGGCTCCAGTCAATCCCGCTTCTTTTAAAAGATCTAGAGCATACTTACGCTGGGAGAGGACTAAGGAGTTGGGCTTCCGAGAGATTTCAATCACCAAAAAGTACTTCGGTGAGCTCATATCTTTCGTGACCAGATGTTGACAAAGATGCCGCTTTGTCAAGGCTACCCCTTCCTGATCATCGCCAATGAGAAGAATATCATCGACGTACACAGCAAGAACCACCAGGCCCGAGGAGGTTTTGCGAATAAATAGCGAGTGATCGGCAGAGCTGCGCACAAAACCAATGGCCTCCACGATGCCGCTGAACTTGTCAAACCAAGCTCGAAGGCTCTGCTTGAGGCCATAGATTGCCTTCTTCAACCGGCATACTCGGGTCTCCCCCTGAGCAACATACCCAGGAGGTTTTTCCATATAGACGGCCTCCTAAAGATCCCCATAAAGGAAGGCATTCTTGACATCCAGCTGCGAAATCAGCCACTCTCGATTGACCGCCACAGAGAGAAGGACTCGGATGGTGCTGAGACGAGCCACCGGAGAGAAAGTGTCAAAGTAATCAACTCCATATGTCTGAGTAAAGCCCTTAGCAACAAAGCGAGCTTTATAACGGTCCACCGTGCCATCGGGGCCAAATTTGACCACAAAGACCCAGCGACAGCCAACAACATCAGTACCGAAGGGAGGAGGAACAAGATTCCAGGTACCCCGCTCCGTGAGGGTCGTCATTTCCTCATCCATGGTCAGCTTCCAGTGGGGAATATCAAGGGACTCCTGATAGGAACGAGGCGTGACAGTGGTAGAGATAGCCAGCGCAAATGCCCTGCGAGAAGGGGTAAGACAATCATATGAAACAACAGCAGCAAGGGGGTGTAGGGTACATGTCCGCACCCCTTTGCGAAGAGCCACAGGGAGATCCAGGTCGGCGGCCCCCTCGGTATCCGGAGCGTCCGTGGCAGAGAGAGCTGGCCCGGGAGAATAGAGCGACGACGGCGGAGAGGATGAAGATGGTGATGGAGAAGTGGGAGAGAGAGGTGGAGCGAGAGGAGGGGATGGAGATGGCAGAGGGGTGGATATCTCGGTAGGAGACGAGGGAACGAAGGGAATAGCAGGAGAATCAGAGCTGGGGGAAGAGGAGAGGAAGCGGGGGAAAGAGAGGAGGATTCAGCCGAGAAGTAGGAGGCATTCTCGAAGAAGGTAACATCAGCAGAGACGAACTGCTGATGAAGAACATGGGTAAAGCAACAGTAGCCTTTCTGAGTGGTGGAGTACCCCCGAAAGACACATTTAGTGGAGCGAGGGGATAGCTTGTCCCGGGTGGCAGATGGGGCATGCACAAATGCAGTGCATCCAAAGATTCGGAGAGAGAGAGGAAAAGGCTCCTTGCCCGGATACAAAATGGAGAATGGTGTTTTCCCGTGGAGAACGGTGGATGGAATACGATTGATGAGGTAGCAGGCAAGGAGAATGGCATAGCCCCAATAAGAGCGAGGGACATGCATCTGGGTCATCAATGTGCGGGCCACATCGAGGAGGTGACGGTTTTTGCGTTCCGCCACCCCATTTTGTTGGGAGGTGTAAACACAGCTTGTCTGATGAATAATGTCATGTGGCACACAGAAAGATGTAAAAGCATGACTCAGATACTCTTTAGCATTGTCGGAGCGAAAGGTTTTAATACAAACATTAAAATGAGTTTTAATTAACTGATAAAAAGAGATCCATACAGCTAAAAGTTCAGAGCGATCTCGTAGGAGATACACCCAAGTACAGCGAGAAAAATCATCTATAAAAGTTACAAAATAAGAACTACCCCGGCCAATGGTGAGGGTAGGAGCAGGTCCCCAGACATCGGAGTGGACAAGATCAAAAGGACGAGTAGAGCCCCGACCTTGCTTCGGGGGGAAGGAGGAACGGTGATGCTTGCCGAGTTGACAGGCGTCGCATTGGAGAGGAGTACTGGAGGGAGGGAGGTGGGGCAGAAGCTGATGTAGAAGTCGTGGTGGAGGATGACCGAGGCGGAGATGCCACTGGAGAAGATCCGTACAAGAAGAGGAGAAGGCGGACAAGGCGGAAACGTTGTCGAGGAAGTAAAGGCCGCCGCTCTCAGTCCCAGTAGCAATCGTCCGGTGGGAGCTCGGATCCTGAAAAGAATAAGAAGTCGGAGTAAATGTCACAGAACACTGAAGCTGCTTGCATAAAGAGGTAACGGACAATAGATTGCACGGAAACTTGGGCACATAGAGAGTGTCCGCTAGTCGTAGTGACGGAGTAACATGAACCACTCCCATCCCATAAACCGGGGAGGGAGAACCGTCCGCAACAAGGACCGGGGGCAACCGATCATGTTGTTCGAGTAAAGAGAAGCACTGAGGATTGCCCGTCATGTGATTAGTTGCACCAGAGTCGATGACCCATTTACCTTGAGTCACCATGTGGGCACTACCTGAGGATGTGACAACAGAGGCAGACGGCTTGGAAGAGTCACCGGAGGGGCGAAGATGGGGATGCTTTGTCCAGCAGCGTTCGGAAGTATGTCCGGTGCGGCCACAGTGAGCAAAGGTAGCGGGAAGAAGCACGTCCGCCGGACTGGTGACTGCGGCTACCAGAGCCACTCCGCTGAGTGTGATGAGAATAGTTGTCCGGTGGAGGAGCGGGCAGAAGTGGGCGCTGAAGGAGAGAGGTGACAACATCGATGCGGGCAGCGGTAGCATCTAAGGTAGGAGATTCTGCCTCACCCAGAATTTGCTGGCGGATCATGTCATAAGTATCAGGAAGCCGGAGCAGATAGCACACAACCAGAAGCTCCTGAAAGTGCTTGTGTTGTTGAGCCAAATCCGCAGAAAAGGGGCGATTCTGAAGAATCTCAGCCCCAAGAGCCTGAACCTGTTGGTAGGCAGCAGCAGGAGACAAGGTAGGACGGACAAAGAGGTCCGCATACAACGTATAGATGCGGGACGTCTGAGCCCCCTTAGAGTACAGAGCGGCAAGATGAAGCCAAGCGACCTTGACCGTCTCATCATGACGGATGACGGGAAGACACTCATCGGAAAGACTGTTAGCGAGCCAAGTACGCACAAGCGCGTCACTCGCATCCCAGTCATCAAAGAGAGGTGAAGTGATATGAGGTGGGTCATCAACGAGATGGTGGTGTTTGCGTTGCGAGCGGAGTATAAAGGTGAAAGAGACGCTCCAATCCGGGTAGTTGGAGCCGACAAGCTTGGAAACGGTGCCAAGGTTCCCGGAAGGAGTAGGAGGAAGAGGCAGAGCCGGATTGGTGACAGGGGTGGTGGCAGTAGAAGCATTAGAAAGAGCCATAGGAGCAGGAAAAAGGAAGCCGGGCGGTTAGGAAACAACCCGCACGGATAGGAAAAAGAAAAGCTGCAACGATCACGAGGGTAGAAACCAGCGGCCAAAAAAGCCACGACCAAGCCGCAGACCCAAGCAGAGGGGAAGAAGTCGAACGGCTAGAGGACAGGCCGCTCGAACAGGAGCAGCGACAAAACAGGTCGCGACGACAGGAGGCGGCGACTTAGAACAGGAAACAAAAAAGTCGCGCACACAGAGGGGAACGACAAGGAGAGGAAGAGGCCGCGCGGACAGGATGCAAACCGGCGAAACAAGCCACACGGACAGGGAAGGCACATAATCAGGAGGAGTAGATCGAGTCCTCTAATACCATGTAAGAACCAAACAAAAACAAACCGAAATGATTTTAACTGAAACTTTATTATCCGAAAAAGGTATCTATTACAAAGGTATGACCTCGCTTATATAGAATGGAGGAGAGAAAAGAGAATACAAATAAGAGATGTGAGACTAAAAATTTACATGACACAAGCGGACTATACAGACATAAACCGCAAAAGCCGCGCGGTTAGGCAGAAGGGCTAACCGCTCGGCTACTACCAGAGAGAGAGAGATCGCCATGGGAGACCGCTAGACCACCCGGTCTCCAAGTCGCCAGAGACAACCCGCTAGACCGCTTGGACCTCAGACAGCAACACATAGCAACCAAACCGCTGAAGGGTAACCGCCAAACCGTGCGGTCATCAACCCGCCAAGCCAGACCGCCAGACCGTCCGGTCACTAACTTCAACACGAGCTTGGGCCAACCGCGCAAAGAACGGAGATTGTGCACAACCCCATATCCGGCGAGTAGTGATCGACAGGAGCCAGATCGGCCAAAGCCCAGCTGTCCGGCTCGCCCAAGTGGGGTGGACCGTTTGAGGGGCGAGTGGAGCAGGTCGGCTCGTACTCGCCCCAAGGGCTCGGCGAGTAGCAGACAAGTGGTGCAGGTCGGCTCGCACTCGCCCCAGGAGGTTCGGCAGGCAACGGGTGAGTGAGGCAGGCCGAGCCCGCACTATCCCAGGGGGGATAGAGGCGGCGAGTGCCAGCGCCATCGAGCACTCGCCGCCCCCGGCGAGTGGAGGTTTCAGAGGACCACTCGGCCAGTCTCTTGTGATGTGTTTTTACAATTTTACCTCCGCTGGCCTGTCTATAGCATGTTAGAATAGCAGAGTTACGTTGTTGTCAGACCCAGTTGGGTTGCACATAAATATTCAAAACAGCGGTGGTTGGCTATTTGCAGGCTGTTTTCAGAAAACTATAAATATACCCAAGGGGGTACCTCAGAAGGCATGCTTACTTGTGCCTTGATCTTCTAGCGCTTTCTGAGATACCATCAGTTCGGCATTTGGCCAGGGAGGGGAAACGCTCTAAGATCTTCCGGGTGTGTGGTGGGACCTCCACGTCGAGCCCTTGGGTCTGTCCCCTGTTCTTTTTCCTTAGTTGGTTGGCTCGCGAGAGAAAAGTAGATGTGCGATCACCCCTTCCTCAAGGGTGAACTCCACAAATACTGAGTTTTCAGTTTCAACAGCAGTCTTCATCGTTCGACGACGATGGCAGAAAAACAAAGGGCGGCGCAGCCAGGGAGCGGCGGCGTCAGTCCGATAGAGCGGCTATCCATCATGCTCGGCGGCGGCCTCCCTTCCCGAGCAGCAACGCTCTAATGGCGTTGTGGCCGAGGATGAAGGAGAATGGGGAAACAGCCGCCGGAACTGCCAAAACATCCAAATCCAAAAAATAAACTCAAAAAAATGCAGAACATTTCAGATCTGAGAATAATGAGGGAATATCTCCATTAATCCAGACGAGGTACCTCTGATACCACTTGTAAGCCATAAGAAAGATGACTCGTTGGATTAATGAAGAAAACACGATACCTGCTGCCATGGAGCGGAGCTGGCCGTGAAGGAGACGGATCACGAACATGATCTAGTCCCGAAGCGAATCCTGTGGACGACGAAGGCGGCGGAGAGGCCGGCACGGGGTGATCGCCGGAGCGGGAGTGTTGTGCGGGTGAGGTTCTTTGATGAAGAAGACAGAGGAGGCGCTCCAGGTGAAGCCCTTTCTCCCGATACCTAAGCCCGGAGCGGCTCTCGTTTTGACGGGATGGAATGAGAGTAAAAGGCCTTAGGGTTAGGAGGAGAACCACACCAAGCTTTATATATCGTTTTCCTATCCACCCATCACAGATCGGAGGGTTACGGCTCATTTAACTTAAGTTATACAAATGATGAGTCCACATTTATATTTAACCCACCCTTGCTTAAGGCGTAGCGGAAATATGACTAGACCCGCTATGATCATAATTTATTGGGTCACATAGATGACCAAATTATTTAGACGACAAACATGGTCTACATGACCCATAATGGCCCATATACAAGATATTATCTAACATCAGGTATAGAAGGAGGGCCGATTACCAACAAGGAAAGGAGATAATGTGAAAAATGGTCACCAAAACGGCCTGATCAGGAGAAGATTCCGGCTGGAATCATGGAGTTACACAACACTGATGAACATATAAACGTGAAGCAAAATAAATAAAAAAAAAATCTCCTTCCAAAAAACTAGAACTAAAGCTACTTTAGACTCGCTTGTCAAGGTGAAGAAGCTACCACCTGTATTTTCTTCACCGTCAGAGCCCATCGATGAAAATGTCCATAGTCGACAGAACCCAGCCCTACGAAGAAAAATTAAACATCAAAATTATCTGGCTGCGGGGAAAGAGAAGCTCTGAATTGTTTGGGCTCTATCCACCCTCCCCTGCTTCCTGTGCTCCCTCACTTTTCCCCATCCCAGTGGCCTTTTGGCACTTTGCATCCTTCAATTACTGGGTTTTTGCACTTTGCACCCCAAAGTTTAAAATTGGCAGATTGCACCCCCGAATTCATAAATTCTGACACTTTGCACCCCATGACTGATTTTTGAGGGGTATTTAGGTCCGGCTCCTCTCCAAAAAACCATTTTGACGCTTTGCACCCCGGACTTCTTTTTTTTTTTAGCTATTTGCACATTATAATTGATCATTAATTTTTCCAACGGGTTTATTATTAAGAAAAAGCGGCATGATGAGAAACTAACTTTTCATATAAAATTTTTTACTCATTTTTAACAAGCTAAAAAAAAGAAGTCCGGGGTGCAAAGCGCCAAAATGACTTCTTGGAGAGGAGCCGGACCTAAATACCCATCAAAAATCGGTCATGGGGTGCAAAGTGCCAGAATTTATGAATTCGGGGGTGCAATCTGCCAATTTTAAACTTTGGGGGTGCAAAATGCCAAAACTCCGCAATTGGCGGGGTGCAAAGTGCCAAAACAGAGTCCTGACTTTATCGTCCAAGTTGTGGAGTGCGGAGAGAATCAAAGATATCTCGAGATCCACCACCGGAAAGGCGCCGCCCGGCTTTCCTAGGGCGCGCCGACAAGGCAGAAGTCGACGTCACTCTAGGCGAGGTCTTTGATGAAATCATGCTGATTCCGAAGATTGGATGACATCTAAGGGGCCTCGCCGCTGTTGACACCGCCCGCCGTATTTGAAGAACTTCTGGCCGTCGGGATAAAGAACGCTGCTCAGGAAATGAAGGAAGACTTGGAGATCGGCAGAATCGCGAAAGGGAGGGGGCAGTGCGAATAAGGGTCCAGGTTGCGTGAGGCTAGTATTAATGAAAGCCAAAAAAAGTGATTATTAACCGCAACCCGTTATTTTGCTAGTCGCACCCTAAAATCTCTCAATTTTTCGCGTCTTTTCGAAATACGCCTTGTACATGCAATATCAGAAAAAATGTTCAACACGAAAGTTGTAGATATCGACGAGATCTACAACTTTCGTGTTGATCACTTTTCCTAAAAATGCATGTACAAGGCGTACTTTGGAAATATACACAAGTTTTGCGCATTTTCGAAATACGCCTTATACATGCAATTTCAGGAAACGTGTTCAACACAAAAGTTGTAGATCTCGTCGATATCTACAACTTTAGTGTTGAACACTTTTCCTGAAATTGCATGTGCAAGACGTATTTTGAAAAGACACGAAAAATTAGGAGATTTTGGGGTGCGACTAGCCAATTACGAATTACGGTTAACAATCACCAAAAAAAATCAAATTTTGAGTGCGGAAATCAATTTTTATAGTACTAATGTCTAACATTCTTAATAAAACTAGCATGTGAGAAAGAAATGAAAAGAGCATGGAAAATTTTTAGGTGCACATAATGCACGCTCGTTCTATGTCCATTTAAATAGCTCCAAAATCGTGGGGCCCACTTTCTTTCTCCCTCTTCGGAAAGAAAAAAATTCAAAAATCCCGCCTCTCCTCGCCTCCGCCATCGTCATCGTCGCACATCTAGGGTTTCACAGACCATCCACACCTCCTCTCGTGCCCCTCCGTAGACGTCGGCTGCAAGGTGAAGCCATTTGAGCTCCAGAGGCAGCTCATTCTTGCACTCAAATCTCCCTCCGGTTGGTAAGCAAGATATACTTTTCTCAACTAATAGTTCTGATGTAGTACTTACATGGATTTTCTTATAATGCAGGTGTTCCCGGACCTTCGAAAACTTAGTATTCCATATTACTTGATGCAGCAAACATACGAGAAATCGGTAGTTGATAGTTATGGCAATGTAAGTCTTTAAGCTTCCTTCTTTGTCAATGTTCTAACTTCATTCTAGTATTTGAACAGAGAACGGACAAGATGTTGTAGATTTTTCCCAGCTGAATCATCATATTACAGTTGGAATACTATTTGTCGGACACTTAATTACAACTGTATTTTTTTCAATTACAACTGAAATTTTTCAATTACAACTGGAAACGTAATATTCCTTATTGTGCACAGTGAGGAGGAAACATATGCTGCATACTGCGGCTATGCTCATAAAACAAGATTTAGTGTTAGGAAACAGAATATTATTTATTGGACACATACGATGATTATTAAGGGCCGAGGGTATTGTTGCTCCAAGTCTGGTGTAAAGGTATCAAAATCTATGATTGACGAGAAAAAAAGTACCGCAAATTGTATACTCACACAGGTTATTTAGCCTGCTTATATTTCAATGCAGATAAAGAAGGGAAGAATTAAGAGATTACGAAATTCATCGAGGAACATAACCACCCTCTAGCATCAGAAAATGACAAGCATTTACTGAGATCTCATCGCAGTATATCTAATGTCCAAGCTAGTCTTCTGAAGAATATGATCGGTGTGGGTATTAGAACAACCGATGCATACAATTTTTTTGTTGATGAAGTAGGTGGTGTTGAAAATGTAGGGTTTTCTAAGACCGATGCCTATAATTTTGTCCAATGAGAAAAAAAGCTCTAATAGATAGTGAGGATGTCATGAGCCTGTCAAAAATATTGCAGGAACGACAATCAGAGGATAATATGTTTTCCTATGATATTCAAACTGATAAAATGAATCGGCTGATTAGTTTTATTTGGATCGACGGGCGTAGCAAAATTGATTATGATTGTTTCGGTGATGTTATCATATTTGATACCACATATCGATTAAACATGTACAACTTGACATGTGCCATCTTTATTGCTGTTAACCACCATTTGCAGAATATTTTTGTCGGCGGGGCATTCATAGCAACGAAAACCATTGAATATTTTTGTTGGGTGTTCGAGACTTTCTTTAGGTTTGTTGAGGGAAAACAACCCATCACGATATTTACGGATCAAGACCAGACAATGGTTGTTGCTATTAAGAGAGTTTTTCCCAATACTCGACATCATTTGTGTCAGTGGTGTTGAAACCGGAACTCGGCTTCCTGTGGAGCTCGCCCTTGGGGAAGGGGGTGGTCTCGCGCCTACTTTGTTCCTGCAAGAAAAACGACGAAAGCAAGGAGAAACAGACCCAAGGGCTCGGCAGGGAGGTCCCACCACAAACCCGGAAGATCTCGGAGCGCTTCCCCTCCTTAGCCTGAAGCCGAGCTAAGGTACCCTCAGAAAGCACTTAATTGGGGAGAAGAGCACAAGAAGAACCTGCTTTCTGGGGTACCCCTTGGGCCCTATTTATAGTTTTTGAAATCCGGACTGCCAATAACCAAAACAGCTGACCTGAAATTACCAGAGAACCCCCAGCTGGGTCTGCCAACAGCCAAACTCCGCTGTTCTGAAGGGCTATGGGCAGACCAGCAGGGGTAAAACAGTAAAAGGCACCTCTGACATCCGGGCAAGCTGGGAGCTCTGGCCACCTCGGCGTGCTCTGCTCGCACGCTGCTGCCGAACTCCACTGCGAGGGTGCGAGTTGCAGCCCGCTCGGCGAATGCCGAGCTCGGGGTCGCCGATCGACGATCTCTGGCTGGCGGATGCCGAGCTCGGGCTCGCCCCTGTTGATGCCGAGCTCGCCTGCTGCTGCCGAGCTCCCCTGTGACCTTGCTCGCCGGACACGGGGTTGTACACAATCCCCGCTCTTTTCGAGCTTGGCACTAGCTCGGAAAGAATCATCCAACCCGAAGTGTGCGGCGAGCTCTGGCTGGCGAGTTGGAGGGAATCTTCTGGTGGGGGCCACCTGCGGCTATATATATGCACCTGCTATGCCTCCTGGCTCTTGCCATTCCCCCTGCTGCCTTGCCAAGATGCCCCTTCCCAAGGAGATTCAAGAGCGCATAGACCGAGCTCGCCAGGCTTCCGCGGCTCTCGTTGCCGCGCTGACGGCGGTCCCCGCGAAAGTTCCCCAGGTTGATTCTGCCGAGCCGAGTTCCAAGAGGACAAAGTCGTTCCCCGAGGCGGCCGAGCCCATCTTCCACGACCTGAGGGCCACCCTGGCTCGCGAGACCGGCTCCTCTACTCGAACTATTCCAGTGGATGACAGGGAGGTCGTGGTAGTTGGCGACGACCAGGACGGCCAACCAGATGGCGAGGGCACCACCCCGCGGGTCTCCACACCGCAAGGCGAGGCCGCGCTCGCCACTTCGCGATTCTCGGCACCGGATAGCCATCCCTGGGATCCGCCGCTCCTCTTCGGGATCCTGCCTGTGACCTCGCAGAGGCCGACCTCGCCACCGGGCTCCCCTCCTCAGCAAACTGACGAGGCCGCCGGGAGAGGTCGGGCGTCCATTCCCACCCCGGCTTTCGAGCTCATCTCGCCGGGGGTTCGCGGCCCAGGTCGCGGGAAGGACCTGAGGTTTGTCCCTCCTCGCATCTCCCTTGAACCGCCGAGCTCTTCAGGTCAGCCTCGCTCACCCCTGTTCTTCGCAAGCTTTTACTCTGCTGACATTTGCCTTTACAGCTCTTCCCAGTCAATCGGCTGCCGAGGAGTCTTCGCGGGCAGCCCACCACTCTCCCCTCCCATCTCCGAGCTCGCTGGACTCTTACCTGGGTCCGGAGGTGGATCAAGGCGAGCTGATGAGGAGGGAGGTCAAGCTCCTCAAGAAGCTGGTGTGTGGACTGCGCCAGGTGCAGGGGGTCAACGAGACGCTGCAGCGCGACTACGCGCGTCTTGCTGAGGAGGTGCGCCTCGGCCGAGCTCGCGAGTTGATGTCTCCCTCCCGACTCTTGGATGAGATAGATGACGGTCTCTTGGTTGCACAAAGGAATTCCGGAAGGATCCGCGAGTTACTTCGCGCGCGGCAGCTTGGGGGGCGGGGATCGCGAGGCCGGGGTAGGTAAGTTTTGCGGGCTCCCCTGCCGAGCCGACCGTCGCTCGCGTCCCGATGCCCTCCCTGTTCGCGCGCCTCCTTTTCTGTTCTGAACTTTCCCCTTCTGTGATGAACAACTCTTAGAACATTCTTAATTATGTTATTTAAATAAAAAGCCGTAATGTTTGACTTAGCCTGTTGGGATGCGCCGGAAGTCGGCGAGCTGGGGTGGCGAGCTGGGGTGGCGAGCTGCGCCGATGTGACAGCCTGCCTCAGATTCCTTTCCTATAAATAGCCCCCCCCCCTCACCTACCCCGTACTGTCTTTATTGCTTTGCTTTCCCTTCCTTGCTTTTCCCTTTCTCTGCTCGCGCAGCGCTTCGCTTCTTCTCTGCGGTCATGGGCAAGACCAACCCGGACGCCGATGGCCGCTCCAAATGCGCGCAACACTTCGCGGATTACTGCTTCTTCGACGGCCACACCAGCGAGGAGGAGTTCGCAGAGTTCATAGCCCTGTATGTGTCGCCGGGCTTTGAGGCGCGTAGGCCGGGGCCGGGCGAGGCCATCAACACGTTCTATGAGAGCGAGCTCGCATTCCCCATCTCGCACTTCGAGGTGGGGCTGCGACTTCCTTTGTGGCCGAAGATCCGGCAGATCCTAAAATACTACGGGGCCGTCCCCGCGCAGCTGAACTCAAACGCCATCGCCATGATGGTGGCGTTCGCGAGCTACCTTCGGCGGGAGAGGATCGATTTAAACCTGACGGTGTTCAGGAAACTCTTCTCCTATAAGGCGACGACGGACGGGGTCGCCTACTTCGGCGGCTCCTTGATCAAAGTTCGCGAGATCGCGAACAAGCACCATACCTGGATGACCAAGATCGCCTTCATCAAGGGTGATCTCGGCAACATCCCCTACTCGCCGCAACAAAAAGGCGAGGAGGTGTACCGCCCGCCGGCCGTGTCCGGCAACGACGCCGAGCTCCACAAATTCTTCCTCCACAAAGATTTCGAGGTCGCCTTCCTGCGGAGGGGCCTCGACGCGCTCCCCCCGGTTCTGCCCGACGAAGGTATGCTTTCCTCATCTTGCCGAGCTCGCCTACTCGCCGAGCTCGACACATCATCATATCTGAATATTCTAACCTTTCCAAGTGTTTTTCTGCAGGGGAGCGGATAATCCCCGCGAACCCGCCGTTCGCGGACCCGGGGCTCGATACTGACCCTCTTGCTCGTGAGAGGGCGGCGGCAGCAGTCTGCCGAGACGAGGCGGCCCTCTCGCAGCCCTCTTCCGGCAAGAGGCGATCTGAGGACGCGGGGTCGAACCCGCCATCCGGCCCCCGTCAGATGAAAAAGATGCTGAGGGCCCTGCTGGCTCCGCGGGGACAACAACAACATCAACCCAGCCCCAAGTACATCAGCTCGTCGGAGACTCCTCCCGACGCGTCACCGGAGAGCCCGCTGAAGGAGACGACCAGCAAGGGCCGAAAGGGCGGCAAGGGCCCTTCTACCTCGGTCGCGATCTCCCCTCCTCCTTCGGCGAAGAGGGCTGCCCGCGAGCGCGCGCCGCCGAAGCAGCACCCCCTCTTCAACTTCGGCGGGCGCTGGAAGGATTCCGCGGGCGAGCCCATGCTGCAGTGGGACGAGCTCGCTCATCGAGTCTCCGTCTCCACTCTGCACCCGTCCTGGCACGACCGCGAGCCCGCCACCGGTCACGCCTACGCCCTCGGCTTCGGCCTCTATGGCCGGGAGGATGCCGAGGCCTACAAGAGGTCGACCCTCCGGCAGCTCGGCCATGAGGGCCTGTAGTCTCACCTGCGGACTCTGGAGCTGCACCACATGCTGGCGCGCCGCAGCTTCGCCATCAGCCACCAGCTCGAAAAGGCCGAGCAGGCTCGCGACCTCGCCAAGGAGCAGGTCGCCGATCAGGCGAGGCGGCTCGGCATCGCGGATAGTCTTCTCGCCCAGACTGCTGGCGGGCTGGTAAGTGTTACGCACCGCTCTCTTTTACTTAGAAAGCTTTGCTGCCGCTAAATGGGCTTTTTTCCAGGATGCCAAGGCGGCGGGCGAGCTCCAGGCTCGCAACACTGAGCTGGGGGAGGAGGTTAGCCGGCTGTGCGCACAACTGGCCGCGGATGCCGACGCTGCTGGCGAGCTCCAGGCTCGTAATGCCGAGCTCGGGGAGGAGAACGGCCGCGTGCGCGCGCGCCTTGGCGAGCTAGAGGGCGCGAACGCGAAGCTGAAGGGGGAGAACCAGCACCTTCTCGGCGAGGTTCGTCGCCAGGCGGAGATCTTCTTCCCGTCGCACGACATCGACCCCACACTCCCCTACAAGAGCCCGCGCATCTTCGGCGAGGCCGACCTCGTCGAGAGATTGCGGATCAACTCAATCCAGACCGCCGAGTGCACCCTCGCGATGATGAAGGACTCCGGGGTGCTGGTGGAAGGATGCGGGGAGATCTCTGCTCGGGACCTGATGCCGAGTCTGTTTCCGGCGATGCCGCCCAGCGAGAAGGAAGATAGCCTGGACACAATGTTCGGGAAGAGCTTCCAGGACCATTCGGGCGATGGCGGGGACAAGCCCGGCGGAGGGGGCGAGGCTTGCTGACAGCCTTGTATTTTTTTTTCCTTTTTTCTTTCTTTTCCCTTTTTTGACTACTCGCCGTGGCGAGCTCCCTGTACATTTGTGAATAATCAATGTAAGTTTTTTGATCATACCGGTGCTCCTTTACTATGCTTGTTGTGTTATGAATGTACGCGAGTGCTTCCTCCCGCGACCTCGCAGGGACAGGTTCCGCGAGTAGGGTGATTAGGGGAGCGCGCACGCGAGCGAGACGCGCTTGGGGTGTTCGCCGAGCCCTAAACGATTTCGCGGCGAGTTACTCTCCGCCCTTATCACGCCACCATTACTCGCACGTGACCTCCACCCTTCTATCCACCTACCTTTACTCGCATGCGAGCCATCCAGGTCGTGCCCGCCGAAGGAGAAATTTTGATGTGTAATTGGCCAGGGAGGCGAGATTCCTTGATCCGGCTTGCCTCCCTTTGGCGAGGCCCGGGCTTGCGGCCTACTCGCCAATGCCGAGCTGGAGATGACGAGCCCAAACACGCCCATGCGGAGCCCCTCAGCCCGGCCTGCCTTTTTGACTGCGTCGAGTTGAGTTTGCCGAGCCCGAGCTCGTCCGGGCAGGACCCTTCCTCTCGGCTCTTTACCACAGACTGGCCTGCTCCTGACGACCTTAAGGCCGACATCATCGAGTGACTCCCAGCCCTGCCAGCTAGGTGAGCCTGACAGCGGGATCTGCTCGAGGCTAAGGATGACACCGAGTGGCTTCCAGCCCTGCCAGCTAGGTGAGAGCCTGACAACGGGATCTGCTCGGGGTCCAATACTACCATCATCGAGTGACTTCCAGCCCTGTCAGCTAGGTGAGAGCCTGACAGCGGGATCTGCTCGAGGCCAAGGATGATACCGAGTGACTTCCAGCCCTGCCAGCTAGGTGAGAGCCTGACAGCGGGATCTGCTCGGGGTCCAATACTACCACCATCGAGTGACTTCCAGCCCTGTCAGCTAGGTGAGAGCCTGACAGCGGGATCTGCTCGAGGCCAAGGATGACACCGAGTGACTTCCAGCCCTGCCAGCTAGGTGAGAGCCTGACAACGGGATCTGCTCGGGGTCCAATACTACCACCATCGAGTGACTTCCAGCCCTGTCAGCTAGGTGAGAGCCTGACAGCGGGATCTGCTCGAGGCTAAGGATGACACCGAGTGACTTCCAGCCCTGCCAGCTAGGTGAGAGCCTGACAGCGGGATCTGCTCGGGGTCCAATACTACCACCATCGAGTGACTTCCAGCCCTGTCAGCTAGGTGAGAGCCTGACAGCGGGATCTGCTCGAGGTCCACAACACATCACATTCTGTCATGCAGGCTAGTTATAACATTGTCAGAGGACTTGAAGAAATTTATTATAATCAAAGTGCTGCTTACATGTTTCAGGGGAAAAATCGTTTGAGGTCGTCACCACTCCAGGTGAGGCCCAGGGTCTCGCCCTCTACATTTTGGAGTCGATAGCCCCCTGACCCCAAGGCTACCTTTACAATGAATGGTCCCTCCCAGCTGGGATTGAGCTTCCCTACGGATGCCGACCTCCCTGCCGCATCCACTTTCTTCAGCACCAAGTCCCCTTCCACAAACTGCTTGACCCTGACATGCTTGTCAAAGTACTTGGCCATTCTTCTTTTTTACTTCTTCCTGTCGGATAGCGGAAAAGTCCCTAACCTCTTCCACCATGTCAAGGGAGAGCATCAATTCTTCCTCATTCTTTGCTTGCCATTCCTCACGGCCCTCTTTGGCCGCCACGACTCGTGGCGTTTGGACTTCGAACTCTATGGGGAGCACGGCCTAGCACCCGTGGGAGAGTTTGAAGGGGGTCTCTCCTGTAGCTGTGTTGGGGGTGGTTCTCAGGGCCCAAAGAACCGCGGGAAGCTGCTCCACCCAACTCCCTTTCAGGTTTTCCACCTTCTTTTTGAGGAGGTTGACGATGATCTTGTTTGCGGCCTCCACCTGCCCGTTACTCCTGGGGTGATGGACCGAGGCGAACCTGAGATCGATCCCCAGCTGTTCGCAGAAGCTGGTGAACTCGGCACTGGCGAACTGGGGCCCATTGTCTGTGACGATGGCCTGCGGCAGCCCATGGCGACAGATGATATCCCCCCAAAAAAAGTTCCTGATCACCTGGGAGGTCACCTTGGTCAATGTCTTCACCTCCATCCACTTTGAGAAGTAGTCTATCATCACCAGGAGGAACCTTCTCTGGCCGCTGGCTTGGGGGAACGGCCCAACCAAATCCATTCCCCAAATTGCGAAGGGCCATGGGGCCGTGATACTTCGGAGACGCTGGGCCGGCTGCAGCTGGAGAGGGGCAAACAGCTGGCATTTGTGACATCTCCTTGCGAATTCTGCGGCGTCTCGGCCCAGGGTGGGCCAGAAATAACCCTGCCTGATTATTCTCCCTTCCAGGGTCCGACTCCCGGAGTGACTCCCACATTCCCCGGAGTGGACCTCCTCTAAGATCCTCCGCGCTTCTCCCTCGGTTACGCAGCGGGCCAGCATCCCTGAGAGGGTCTTTCTGTATAGCTGCCCGCCCTGGAGGAGGTAGTATGCTGACTTGTGCCTCAACTTCTTCTTGTCCACCCCCTCCGGATACTCTCCTGTGGAGAGAAAAATAATGACTGGATCCATCCATGAAGCTTGCTGATTGATTTCCATGAGCTCTCCTTATTCGATGGAGGGGCGAAATAGGTCGGTGATGGTGCCCCCCACCTGGGGACCATGCTTAGCCAATTGATCGGCTTGTTCATTCTCTTCCCTGGGCACGTGTCGGATGGTGAAAGTTTGAAAAGTGCCAATGACCCCCTTCACCTTTGCCAAATACGATCGCAGGGTGGGCTCCCTTGCCTCAAACTCCCCGTTAATCTGAGAAGCCACTACCATGAAGTCGGTAAGGACCTCCACATCTGAAACCCCTAGCTCCCTGGCCAGACGCAGCCCTGCTATCACGGCCTCGTACTCGGCCTGGTTGTTGGTAATGGGGAAGTGTACCACCACTGTTTGCTCAATTCGAGTCCCCTGAGGGCTTTCCAGGATCACCCCCACTCCAAGGGAATGCCTCCCTGAAGCTCCATCCACCTTTACCCTCCAAGAAGTCGGTCGGGTAAGCTCTTCCTCCGCTACCTCCACCACGTAGTCGGCTAGGAAGTCGGCCATCGCCTGAGCCTTGATTGAGAGTCGCGGGACGAAGGAGACATCGAACTCGCTCAGCTCCACCGACCACTTGGCCAGCCGGCCTGAATGCTCCACCCCCTCGAAGACGTTGCGGAGAGGGTGGTCGGTCACCACCCGGATTGAGTGTGCCTGGAAGTAAGGCCGCAGCCTCCGGACCGAGATGATTAGGGCGAACGCAAGCTTCTCCAAGATAGGATATCGGAGATCGGCCTTCCTTAGGACTCGGCTCACGTAGTAAATAGGGAGCTGCCTCTTCCCTTCTTCACGAACCAAGACGAAGCTCAGGGCCTCTGCCCCGACCCCGAGATACAAGAACAGGTCCTCCCCCTCCTTCGGTCCTTGGAGCAGCGGAGCCTGTGTCAACTGCACCTTGAGGGCCTGGAATGCCTCTTCACACTCCTTGCTCCATTCAAACCTCTGGCCCCCCCTTAGCATCTTGAAGAAGGGGGAGCACTTTTCTCCTGCCCGCGAAAGGAAGCGACTCAGCCCTGCCAGCTTCCCTGTCAGCCGCTGGACCTCCTTTGCACTCCGCGGGGACCCCAGCTCTAGGATAGCTTTGACCTTGTCTGGATTCGGCTCGACCCCTGCGGGGGTGAGGAGATGCCCTAAGAACTTTCCTCGGCTGGCCCCGAAGACACACTTAAGGGGATTCAACCGCATTTTGTACTTGCGCAGGGTGGCGAAGGTCTCCTCCAGGTCCCGAAGGTGGGAGTCCACATCCCGGCTCTTGATCATGAGGTCATCTATGTTGAAGTATTAGACCGGGCGGCTTGGCGGTCTGATCCAGCGGTTTGTTGACCGAGCGGCTTAGCGGTCTGATCCAGCGGTTTGTAGACCGGGCGGTCTGTCGGTCTACCTCTGCGGCCTGTTCTATCCTGCTGGAGTTGCCGAGCGGTTAGCCCATCTGTCTAACCGCGCGGCCTATGCGGTCTCCATTATTCTAGCCGCTCAGTACTGTAAATGTTTAGTCCCACATTATTTGTATACTCTCTTTCTTATCTCCTCCATTCTATATAAGGGAGGCCATACCTTTGTAAATGATATCTTTTTTGGATAATAAAATTTCAATTATTCAAAAGTTTGTTCGCTTGTTCTCTACTTTTCGCTTCTTGTTCTCTACTTTCTAACATGGTATCAGAGGACACGGTCATTTCCTCTTGATTCTGTGCGCCCTCTGTTGTTCGCGACTTCTTTTCCGCGCTCTGCGACTTGATTCGCGGCTTGCCCTCTCTTCTATCCGCGCGGCCTGTTTCTATCCGCGCGGCTTGTTTTTGTCCGCCAACCTGTTCGCGCGGCTTGCTCCTTCTTGGTTCTCTTCTCCTTCTCCTTGTTGTCGCAGCGACCTGTTTCGTTGTCGCCGCGCTCCTTGTTCTTTCTTGCCTCTCCGACTTCCTAGTCGTTGCGGTCTGTCCCTGTCCGCGTGTGTATTGTCTCTCTACTCGCGGTTTGCTGCTGTGATCTGCCTGACCGTGCGGGTTATTCCTTTCTCACCCGCATCTTGGTCGCGGTCGCCAGCTCTTCTCCTCTTTTCTGTTCGCTCGGGCTTCTCAGTTAGTGCGACTTCTTCCCCGCCGAGCCTTTGACCGCCTTCTAGCCGCTGCTGTGATCTGCCTGACCGTGCGGGTTGTCTCTTTCTTACCCGCATCTTGGTCGCGGTCACCTGCTCTTCTCCTCTCTTATGTTCGCTCGGCCTTTTCAGTCTGCGCGACCTCTTCCCCGCAGTGCCTCTTTCTAGCCGCTACTGTTCGCGCGGCTTCCTCTGTTTTCTAACCGCTCCTGTTCGTGCGGCTTCTTCTGCTTCCGGGTTCTATGACTACCTCCGGTCTCACCACTACTCCTGCAGCTCCTTCTCCTCCTCCTCCTTCGGGCAACCTTGGCACCCTTTCCAAGCTTGTGGGCTCCAACTATCCCGATTGGAGTGTCTCTTTCACCTTTCTCCTTCGTTCTCAACGCAAGCGTCATCACCTCACCGATGACCCTCCTCCTCGCACCTCTCCTGAGTTTGATGACTGGGATGCGAGTGATGCTCTTGTTCGCACCTGGCTGGCCAACAGCCTTTCTGATGAGTGTCTTCCCGTCATTCGCCATGATGAGACGGTCAAGGCCGCATGGCTTCACCTCGCTGCTCTCTATTCTAAGGGGGGCCAGACGTCCCGCATTTATACTCTCTATGCGGACCTCTTCGCCCGCCCTTCCATGTCCCCAGCTGCGGCTTATCAGCAGGTTCAGGCCCTTGGGGCTGAAATCCTCCAGAATCGCCCCTTCTCCGCGGACTTGGCCGACCAGCACAAACACTTCCAGGAACTCCTGGTTGTTTGTTATCTTCTTCGTCTTCCCGACTCTTATGATATGATCCGCCAGCAGATCTTGGGTGAGGCGGAATCTCCTACTTTGGATGCCACTGCGGCTCGCATTGCCGCCGTTACTTCGCTCCTCCAGCAGCCTCTGTTGGCCTCCCCCCCTTCCCAGGACTCCTTTGCTCACCAAGCTCAGCGGGGGGGCCCGAGTGGCCGAAGCTCCTCTGGCGGACGGGGTTCCTCCCGGTTCTTCTGCTCTCACTGTAATCGTACTGGTCATACTGTTGACCGCTGCTGGCAGAAACATCCTCATCTTCGCCCTTCCGGTGATGCTCCTTCGGCCTCCGCCTCTTCTAGGCCGTCTGCCTCTGTGGCCACGACGTCAGGTAGTGCCCACGTCGTTACCCAAGGTAAATGGCTGATTGACTCCGGTGCCACCAATCATATGACGGGCAACCCTCATTGCTTCTCCCGTCTTGAGACCCATGACCGCTTACCCCCAGTTCGTGTGGCGGATGGTTCCCCGTCTCCGGTTCATGGGACGGGCATGGTTCAACTCACTCCATCGCTTTGCTTGGAGGATACCCTCTATGTCCCGAAGTTCCCGTGCAATTTGTTATCTGTTACTACTTTATGCCGGCAACTTCAGTGCTCCGTTTTATTCACTCTCACTACTTGTTCTTTTCAGGACCCGAGGACCCAGCAGACGATTGCTACTGGGACTGAGAGCGGCGGCCTCTACTTCCTCGACGATGTTTCGCTCTTTCTGCCTACTCCTCCTCCACCGATCTCCTTCAGTGGCATCTTCGTCTTGGACATCCTCCTCCTCGGCTTATTCGTCAGCTTCTGCCCCACTTACCTCCCACCAGTTCTCCGCTCAACTGTGATGCGTGTCAGCTTGGCAAACATCATCGCTCCTCCTTCCCACCGAAGCAAGGCCGTGGCTCCTCTCGCATTTTTGATCTTATTCATTCTGATGTATGGGGTCCTGCTCCTACCCTCATAGTTGGTCGGGGCAGTTCCTATTTTGTCACTTTTATCGATGATTTTACTCGATGTACCTGGTGTATCTCTTAAAGGATCGCTCTGAACTATTTTCTGTTTGACAATCTTTTTACTTTATGATTAAGACTCAATTTGTTATTTCTATTAAAGTCTTACGTTCTGATAATGCCAAGGAATATCTGTCTCATGAGTTCTCCGCGTTCTTTCACCAACACGGCCTCATTCATCAAACGACTTGTGTTTACACCTCCCAACAGAATGGGGTGGCGGAGCGTAAAAACCGTCACCTGCTTGATGTTGCGCGTACTCTCATGGCGCAGATGCACGTCCCTCGCTCCTACTGGGGCTACGCTGTGCTCCTCGCTTGCTATCTTATCAATCACATTCCCTCCACGGTCCTCCATGGCCGGACTCCCTTCTCCCTTCTCTACCCCCACCAGGAACCTTTTCCTCTTCCTCTCCGTGTCTTTGGCTGTACGGCCTTTGTTCACGCTCCCTCCGCTACCCGCGACAAGCTTTCCCCCCGTTCCACCAAATGTGTCTTTTTGGGGGTACTCTACCACTCAAAAAGGCTATTGCTGCTTTGACCCCCTTCTCCGCAAGCAGTTTGTCTCCGCAGATGTGACTTTTTTCGAAAATGCTTCCTATTTCTCTTCCTTCTCTCCTTCTCTTCCTTCTGATATCTCCGTTCCTTCCACACCTCTCCACGTTTTCCCACCTTCGTCTCCTCCTCCACCGACTCCTTCCCAGTCCGTCTCCCCACCCACCCCTCCACCCTCCTCTCCGCTGCCGTCTCTCTAGTCCCGGGCCAGCCTTCTCCGCCACGGACGCTCCGGTCGCTGACGCTCCCGTCGCCGACGCTCCCGATGATCTGGATGTTCCCATTGACCTTCGTAAAGGGGTGCGGGCGTGTACTCAACACCCGCTCACGGCTGTTGTTTCTTATGATCAGCTTTCTCCTTCTCGCAGGTGTTTTGCCTTGGCTATCTCTGCTACTTCTACTCCCCGTACCTACCAGGAGGCTCTCACTCTCCCTCATTGGAAGTCTGCCATGGATGAGGAGATGGCTACTCTTACTGAACGGGGTACCTGGACCCTGGTTCCTCCTCCCGTGGGCACTGATGTGGTTGGCTGTCGCTGGGTCTTTGTTGTGAAGTTTCGCCCCGACGGCACTGTGGATCGCTACAAAGCCCGGCTGGTGGCCAAGGGCTTTACTCAGACTTATGGCGTTGAATACTTTGATACCTTCTCTCCAGTTGCTCGCCTCAGCACCATCCGGGTTCTCTTTTCTGTGGCTGTTAACCGGGCTTGGGCTATTTCCCAGCTTGATGTGAAGAATGCCTTTCTCTATGGCGATCTTCAGGAGGACGTCTATATGGAGCAACCTCCTGGGTATGTTGCTCAGGGGGAGACACGTGTCTGTCATTTGAAGAAGGCCATTTATGGCCTAAAGCAGAGCCCTCGGGCATGGTTCGAAAAATTCAGTGGTATTGTGGCAACCATCGGCTTTCAAAGGAGTTCGGCCGATCACTCCTTATTCATTCGCAAAACGGCCTCGGGACTGGTGGTTTTGGCCGTATATGTGGATGATATTCTCCTTACTGGTGATGACCGAGATGGGGTGGACTTGACGAAGAAGCACCTCCGTCAGCACTTGGTCACGAAGGATATGGGCTCCCCAAAATACTTTTTGGGGATAGAAATCTCTCGGAAACCTGACTCCTTGGTTCTCTCTCAACGGAAGTATGCCCTTGATCTTCTTCGAGAAGCAGGCTTGATAGGTGCCAAACCAGCTCATCTTCCCATGGCTGTTGGAGAAGACAAAACGTGGACGGATGAATCGCCTCCTCTATCTGATGTCACACGGTACAGACGTTTGGTAGGGAAACTCATCTATCTCACGGTGACTAGACCCGACATCGCCTACGCTGTAGGAAAGGTCAGTCAGTTTATGCAAGCTCCCAGGGAGTGTCATCTTCAGTCCGCCCTGAAGATTTTAGAGTATATCAAAGCAGCACCGGGCAGAGGGTTACTCTTCCAGAAAAATGGCCATCTGAGGGTTGAGGCCTACTCAGACTCAAGTTACGCGGATGACAAAGGCGATCGTAAATCCACGTCAGGTTTTTGTACCTTTGTTGGAGGTAATCTCGTGAGTTGGAAGAGCAAGAAACAGTCTGTTGTTTCCAGATCCAGTGCCGAAGCAGAATACCGGAGTATGGCGTCAACTACGTGTGAGTTAAAGTGGTTGCGGGCTCTCATGCTTGACCTGGGCGAGGTATATGATTGTCCTCTCCCTATGTTCTGTGACAACAAGGCCGCTATACACATATCCAGAAATCCGGTCTTCCATGAGAGAATGAAGCATATAGAGGTTGACTGTCACTTCATTCGGGAGGAGATTTTGAAGAATCAGATTTGTACTCCTTTTGTCACCTCTGATAAGGAGTTGGCAGATATCTTCATCAAGCCGGTTTCTACTTCCTTCTTCCGCATTTGTGACAAGCTGGGCATGATTGATATCTATGCTCCAGCTTGAGGGGGAGTGTTGAAGTATTAGACCGGGCGGCTTGGCGGTCTGATCCAGCGGTTTGTTGACCGAGCGGCTTAGCGGTCTGATCCAGCGGTTTGTAGACCGAGCGGTCTGTCGGTCTACCTCTGCGGCCTGTTCTATCCTGCTGGAGTTGCCGAGCGGTTAGCCCATCTGTCTAACCGCGCGGCCTATGCGGTCTCCATTATTCTAGCTGCTCAGTACTGTAAATGTTTAGTCCCACATTGTTTGTATACTCTCTTTCTTATCTCCTCCATTCTATATAAGGGAGGCCATACCTTTGTAAATGATATCTTTTTTGGATAATAAAATTTCAATTATTCAAAAGTTTGTTCGCTTGTTCTCTACTTTTCGCTTCTTGTTCTCTACTTTCTAACAATCTACATACACCTCCAAATTCCTTCCCCTTTGCTCCTTGAAGACCCTGTCCATCATTTTTTGGTAGGTAGCCCCAGCATTTTTCAGCCCAAAGGGCATCATCTTGTAGCAGTAGCATCCATCCCCGGTGATGAACGAGACATCCTTGATGTCTGGGGGGTGCATCCTGATCTGATGGTAACCTGAAAAAGCATCCAAAAAACTCATTACAGAAAAACCGACGGTTGAGTCAACCAGCGCGTCGATCCGAGGCAAGGGGTAACAATCCTTGGGACAAGCTTTATTAAGTAAGGAAAAGTCGATACACATCCTCCATCGGCCATCCCCTTTTTTAATCATAACCACGTTGGAGACCCAGCCGGGGTATTGAATCTCAGACACGAAGCCTGCCTTGAGGAGTTTCGCCACCTCCTCCCGAATGGGTTCCGCCAGCTTGTCTGCTGTGTCTTTTCTTCTGCTGAACGGGGCGTGTTCCCGGGTCCAGGTTGAGGCGGTGGCAAGCCACATCCGCGTCAACCCCCGGCATCTCCACGACGTTCCAGGCGAAGATGTCCACGTTCTTCTGGATGCACTCCAACATCCTGCCTTGGTCCTCCGGGGTCAGCCCTCCGCTGACGCGAACCTTCTCCATCCTTCCTCCCCGGGTGAGCACCTCCAGCTCCACCACTTCCTCTACCGCCTCCAGCCTGGTCCGCTCCCCCCATCCTTCTGCGTCCCCTTCCTCCGGAACAGGGGCCTCTACCTCCATTTCTCCCCCCACGGCCCCTACATCGGCCATCTCCTTCAGATCTCCTCCTGCCGCCTTCTCCGCGCAGTCCTCCACTCCCAGCTCCTCCCCTCCTGCTTCCTGCTCGACCTCTTCCATCCTCCATCCCATCTCCTCGGCTCCCTCCTGCCAAGAGATGGTGTTCACCGCAGTGACGTAACACTCCCGCGCCACCTTTGGGTCTCCCCTAACCCTGACCTGCACCCCCTCAGCGTTGAACTTCAAACATTGGTGGTAAGACGAGGGGACGCAGCGGAAGGCGCTGATGAGAGGCCTCCCGAAGATGGCGCTGTAGCTGCTGGGGGCGTCCACGATGACGAATTTGCAGTTTCGGGACTGCCCCCCCAAGGTGACATGGAGTCCAACTCCTCCCTCTACTTCCTTCCTTTCTCCTGAAAATCCGAACAGGGGGCCATCTGAGGCCAGCACCCTCTTTGCCTCCACCTTCATCGCGTCGAACGCCTTTTTGAAGACGACGTTGACGGAGCTCCCGTTGTCCACGAGGATCCGAGAGACGGTGAAGTTTTCGATGGCCGCCTTGATGACCAGCGCATCACAGAACGGATCCTCGTGGTCTGGCAGATCACTCCTGGAGAAGGTGATTCTCTCCTCCGGTGGCGGGGTTTGGGATGTAGAGGCGACGCTCCGCCGGTACATGGTGTGGAGGCTTGCCTTGCGGGAAGCCTCGATCCCCACTCCCCCGTGGATCACCCCGATCCCTCCTCGGGTCCCCACATCCACCCGGTCTTCACACCGGTCCTCCTCCGCCCGAGGCAGGACCTCCTCAATTCTCACTTCCTGTCGCGTCTCCTGCTGCTGCTGCCGCCGCTCCCTGTTTCCTCTCATCTCGAGGAACTCCGGACAGGTGGCCGTGGCGTGCCCCTCTTCCTGGTGGAAGTCGCAATAGGGCAGCTCCACCCTGACTTCTCTTCTCCTCCTTCTCCACGCTCCCCTCCTTGCTCCCAGGGCTATGGCCATGGCCTCCTCTTGATCGGGGAGCCGGGGCCTCTGACCCTGCCTCCAACCCGGGGGGTGGAACTGGTATTGCCTCCCCTGGTAGTAGTCCCTTCTGTGGTACCCCCTCTGCGGCCCCTGGCCTTGCCACTCAGGCCTCCATCCCAGCCGTCGGTCGGGCTCCTGACGCCCCCACCTCGGCTGCTGCTGCCCTTGGAGCTGCCTCTGCTCCCTCTGCCTGGGCTCCCCCCTTCTCTCCTCCTGCGCCTTTCCTCCTCTCGACTCTTTCTCTTCCTCTGTGGCCCACCTTGCCAGCTTCCTTGCAAATTCCGGGTTTGACGCCTCCCCGTCGACCTCTCTCGCCGCCCTCTCCATCAACTCCTCGTAGGAGAGGGGGGAACTCTCTTCAGCTCCATTCGGAAGAAACCTTGTTGCAGGCCCAGGGTAAAAGCCATCATCAGACTATGTCCCGGCATCTCCTGGACTTGAGTAAATTCCTCCTAGAAACGGTCCACATAGCTCCCCAACGTCTCATTCACCCCCTGCTTTATGTGGAACGGAGACTCGGACTCCTCCTTCCTCTTCTTCGAAGTGGTGAATCTCAGTGTGAATCCTCGGCGCAGGTCCTCGAAGCAGTAGATGGAGCTGGCCGGTAGCTGGTGGAACCACTCTCTCGCCTTTTCCCGGAGGGTGATGGCGAAGAGCCGGCACTTGAATCCGTCCGACATCTGACGGATGGAGACCACGTCCTCGAACCATTGGACATGCTGGACCGGGTCTCCCTTCCCAGTGTAATAGGACATCTCGGGCTCCCTGAACCCATCTGGAACTGGAGCTGAATAGACCAGCTCGCTGAAAGGGCTCCCTCCCCCTACTGGACGAGCTGGCGAGTCTCGCGAGCCCAGCTCGCCGAAGCGACCTCGGCCTGCCGAGCCGGGGAAGAGCTCGCGCCCGGGGAGCTCGCACCCTCGGCCTTCCTCGGCCACTTCCTTCCCAGCTCGCCTGCCGGGAGCGTCCTCGCCCAATGAGGGGGCGGCCGCGATCTGGTTTGCCGGAGTCGAGCACTCGGCCCGCGTGCCGAGTGCGAACTTGACCAGATTCAGCACCTCGTTTCTGAAGTCTTCGAACATTCCCACCGTTGCGAGAGGCGGGGGGGGGGGGGGCGGGGGGGGGGGGGGGGGCGGCGAGCTCGGCCTGTCGGATCCTTGTCCCGTCATCGAGCTCGCGGAAACTTTTCTGCGCTGACCACTGTCCACGCTCACCGCACCAAAATGTTGAAACCGGAACTCGGCTTCCTGTGGAGCTCGCCCTTGGGGAAGGGGGTGGTCTCGCGCCTACTTTGTTCCTGCAAGAAAAACGACGAAAGCAAGGAGAAACAAACCCAAGGGCTCGGCAGGGAGGTCCCACCACAAACCCAGAAGATCTCGGAGCGCTTCCCCTCCTTAGCCTGAAGCCGAGCTAAGGTACCCTCAGAAAGCACTTAATTGGGGAGAAGAGCACAAGAAGAACCTGCTTTCTGGGGTACCCCTTTGGGCCGTATTTATAGTTTTTGAAATCCGGACTGCCAATAACCAAAACAGCTGACCTGAAATTACCAGAGAACCCCCAGCTGGGTCTGCCAACAACCAAACTCCGCTGTTCTGAAGGGCTATGGGCAGACCAGCAGGGGTAAAACAGTAAAAGGCACCTCTGACATCCGGGCGAGCTGGGAGCTCTGGCCACCTCGGCGTGCTCTGCTCGCACGCTGCTGCCGAACTCCACTGCGAGGGTGCGAGTTGCAGCCCGCTCGGCGAATGCCGAGCTCGGGGTCGCCGATCGACGATCTCTGGCTGGCGGATGCCGAGCTCGGGCTCGCCCCTGTTGATGCCGAGCTCGCCTGCTGCTGCCGAGCTCCCCTGTGACCTTGCTCGCCGGACACGGGGTTGTACAAGTGGCACATCTCAAAGAAAGCATCGTCAAAGGTATCTGCTTTCAATCATGATACATGCATTAGATCTCTTTTCTACAATTGTATAAGTAAATGTGATAGTGAGGTTGAATTTGAGAATTGTTAGAGTGATATGACAAGAAGATGAAATCTGGACAAAAACAGGTGGTTGTAGCACTTATTTAAGGTTAAAATAAAATGGTCAACCGTTTTTAATAAATAGAGTTTAGATCTTGGTATATTATCGACCTAAAGGAGTGAATCAGCCAATAATGTTTTACATGGTTGTTCTAAAACAAACAGTTCACTGGTTGAATGTTATGTTGGTTTGAACAAATTAACCTCAAGTTGGCGTCGATCCGAACACGATGAAGATTTTCGATGCAAACATGATAGTGTAACATTAAAGTATAAGGATTGTCTACTACTCAAAAAAATATCAAAGATTTACACTCGAAAGAGTTATTCCTTGTATGAGCAAGCATTTATGGACGGTGTTGTTGGTGTTTGTATTATAGAGGAATCAAGAATAACTGACGATCATATCTTGTAGGATAAAGAGGTACGCTGAAAATGAAATTCTCTTCTGCGGTTCGGAAGACCCAGAATGCATGCAACTTCATTCACAGTTAATTTAACATAACATTTACCCAAAAGAAAAGCATTTCTCATGACAGAGTAAGACTTTATAATGTAATATAATAATGAGATATTTTGTTGAATAACCGACATACTGAACAAATCTAAAATCCTAAATTCTCGTAGAGACTCGATCGAGTCATCAGAGAGGACATCCAATAAAAGTTTAACCTTATCTTTAAAAGATTTTACAGTGCACCGACTATACAAATAACTTGAACCTGACATCTACAAATAATAAACAGTAATAAAGACAATTAAAACTGGTATACAATACGTTACAACTACATTAGAATATATTGAAACTAGAAATATAACTATGTTACAACTGGAATACTAAGATTACAACTGTAATAGAATATATTGAAACTAGAAATATTAGTACGTTACAACTGGAATACTTAGATTACAACTGGAATATAATATATTGAAACTAGAAATATAACTACGTTACACTGAAATACTTAGATTACAACCGGGATAGAAAATATTGAAACTAAAAATATAACTATGTTACAATTGAAATACTAAGACTACAACTGGAATAGAATGTATTGAAACTAGAAATAAAAACTAAAATAATAGGTTATAACTGGAATGTGTCATTTTTAAGGTGGATAATCAACTTTACAACTGGAAGAGATGAAAGACACCTGTGAATGAAAAACAACAAAAATGGTGGAACCAAAGGAAAAAATTCATGTAATCGTAACCGCGTGATACCTTCAATGAGAATTCCCCTTCAATGAACGCTTTACGAGTGGTTCAGTGTGGGGCGTGAGGGAGAAGCTAAGCCCTAGTAATGGGAACCGTGTGTTCTTCCTTCTCCGCTGATGATCTTCCGCCGATCTACAGCTAATCTTCCTTCTCTGTCAATGTTCACCGAAAACCCTAGATGTGCGGCGATGGCGATGGCGGAGGCGAAGCGAGGAGGGATTTTTGAATTTTTTCTTTCTGAATGGGGACAAAGAAAATGAGCCACACAGGTTTGGAGCTATTTAAATGGGCACAGGAGGAGCGTGCATTATTTGCACCTAAAAATTTCCCAAAAGGCAGGGGAAAAGTCTGCATCAGTTAGTGTGCAACATCTTTTGCACCGCTAGAGTTATTGTCGGTGCTAGCGCGCGTGACGTCATCATGCTCAACTGCTTGGGTCCGGCTTGCACGCATAACATTAGATCGCGTACCACGCAAATACTTCTTGGGTGCATGCTTAATCTCCTTCTCTTACACTTATGAGCACATGAGAACAGAATTTTTCCGCATAACTTGGGTGATTTATGTGAGTCGGAGTTTCAAACGGACAGTACAAGTTCAACGGGCGTTGACTCGTATAATTTGGACCGGGATCCTCTCCATTTGAGACCTCAAATAGAGATCCAATTCATGATCCACATGCATTCTCACTTGATCAATGATGTAGACTTTTTTGAATAAACAAAAATATGAAAAAAATAAAATTAGTGAACCCGTCGGATCAATCGAAAATAGATCTGGACCGTGAAATGAATACTATTCATTTCATGAAACAAAGAGAATCCTTATTCCGTAGAGTAAATTTCATGTTTTTTCTTATTCTAGAATTTGTATTTAATTATTTGATTTATTGTTCTCTACATGTGTGATCTCCATGGAGATTGAACCTTTAATTCTTGCTGACGGCAATAAGCCATACAAACCCCATGATTTCTCTTTTAAACCATAGCCACATTGCTTCATTTTCCAGCCAATTTTTGTTGTTGCTGCTTCATTTACTTCCCCCACAAAAGTCACACTGGGAGAGTTCGGGGGTTCAGCATACGGGCGGACCCAGTGCATAAGGCTGGAGAAATATCTCACTCTTCAAAAAATACGGGTTCACAAGTTTTTATGGATTTTTAATTTGATTTGCACATAATCAAAATTGATCTGCACAGAATAACACCAAAAAATATTTACTTACCATTACAAGCTGCCAAGCGATGACGACGTGCCCACTCCTTGGTCTTACTTATAAGCGGTGTGCATGATTAATAAAAGCGATTGTTACGTGCAAACCGATTTTGAATAGGAGCAAATCATATTATTAATTAAAAATTTTAAATAATTACTTAAAAACAAAACCAAAAAAACGGATAAGTGCAAACCTCCCCGGCGCGTAGCAGAACTTCGAGCTTCTTCCTCCCGTCAATGAAGAAGACCATCTCCCTCCTCCCACCCTGCCGAGGTGTTATAAGCAGTAAGCCGGCAATGAAGAAGACCATTGTTTTACTCAGAGATCGATCAGAAGCTGAGGAAGAAGATGGCGTCTTGCTGTGATTTCATTTTTCTCCGGCCTGTTAGCATTGTGCCTAGATTTTTAGATCCAATCTTATCATGTGACCCTGCTTCTCACCAAGATAATTATGAGTTCAACTCTTTCCTTTTCTAAAAAATGGGGCAACGATAGCAACAATTGGAAAAAGACCTCTTGCAATGGTCGCAAAAGCTGCAAAAATACCTCCTGCTCGGGATGCAGACGCCGCCAGGACTAGTGACGTTGATGACCGCAAAAATACCTCCTGCTCGGGATGCAGGCTCCACCGGGACCAGTGACGTAGATGGCCACAGAAATACCTCCTGCTCGGGATGTAGGCGCCGTCGGGACCAGTGACGTTGATGGCTGGGGAAATACCTCCTACTCGGGATGCAGGCGCCGCCGGGACCAGTGACGTTGATGACTGCGGAAATAGCCAGTGCTGCACCGGAGGGGGAGATCCGCGGGCTAGGGAGGCGGCAACAACAATTTGATTTGTCCGCATAATTGATTTGCACATATAATTTATTGATTTGCCCGCATAATTGGTTTGCCCCTATCCAAAATCGGCTTGCATATAACAATCACCTTCATAAATCGCTTTTATGGCGAAAGTGATTTTGTATGAAAAATAATAGCATGACAAACCATAAGAACATCATGGGTTTGAATTTAAATCAAAACATGAATAAAAAGCATTTCTAAGAAAGACTTTTCATGAAGAAAAATTTTAAGTTCTAACCAATATTTTAAAATTGGAATGAACATTGAACCACATGTAATAGAGGTTCATATTCAAAAGGGTTAACCGGTGTTAAGTCCCTATACACCAACAACAACACTCAAGCCTTTTTATTGGTCTACCCCTTTCTCGTTTAAAAAAAAAATAATATTTAATAATTATAATTATATTAATATATTTTGACCTATTTCAAACTTAATATTGTTAGACTAAAAAAAGAATGCTCTAAAATTTAACAACACTTTGAATAAAATAAAGCTGGATATATTTCTTAATTTCCCCGGACCCTCCTGTGGGGAGATGCTTTGTGCACTGGGCTGCCCTCTTTTTTATAACAAAAAATATTTTGCATAGAATACTACTTAGAATTTTTTTCATATTTTTTGTCCAACATATGGAATATGAAATAAATTTTCCTCTGAAAAAATATTTTGAATATTAGATTTGAGTATTTCAAAATTGAATTGGTCAGCCAGTTTAGCGGTTCGACCGGTGGTTCTCTGATTCAATTCTCGGCCGGAATAGTTCTTACGTATGATCATACGAGTTCAGAGGCAGATTTAGTATGCTTATTAGAAATTATTCGTGAAATTAAAAACAAACTAAGGCTCTGTTTGGGCGACTTATTTTCACCGGTCAAGCGGTTGCGACCGCAAGAACCGGTCTGGTTCTTACGGTCGCAACCGCTTGACCGGTGAAAATAAGTCCCCCCAAACGGTGCCTAAACCTCTGTCCAGATTACTAGAACTTGAACCAGAGGTCCACAAACTGTGAACTTTTCTAAGCAGCATTTGCTAAAATTTTAATAAAATGGGCATACATTTAAAGAAAAAAAATTCAATATTAAAAGAAACAAAAATCACACGCCAGCAGATGATACAAAGAGCCATACTCGGCTGATATGATAATAATACTAATACAAAAAATTTATTTGATTTGCTACAAGCACTGCAAATCTTGGAGCAGCATCAATAGAATAAAGGCAGGAATTGGTACAGGCTACCGGTTCCGAGGGAAGACCGTCTGGATGAACTTCAAAAAGCGCTCGGAGTAGAACTGGGGATCGACAGCCGAGATGGCGAGGCGATCAAATTGAAGGGATTTGTAGGCGTGCTCAATCCACTTGGTCATATTGTAATCTTGCAAGATGTCGATGATCCCCACGTAGAGCACGACGTCGTAAACCTCATTGAACATCTGCTTCTCGTCAGCCTTCGGAATGTGCTCCGCCCTCGCCGGCATGTTCACCCCCAACTGCACCTGGAGCCTGACAATTTTACAGCATCGGTCGCTTTAAAATTCTCCGGGACACCGCTTAATTTTTTTGCAATAAAATCAATCCAGTTTTTGAGTAATGCTATGTGAGATTATTTGTCGATATCTTGAGGGTAAGGGGTCGGTAAAGTGCCGCTGATGCACTTTACACTAAAGTGCGGACATCCAATAGCCTGCGTGGATGCCCACACACATCTCAAAGCAGTTTGATATGCGTCCGCTTTGAAATGTGTGCGGGCATCCACGCGGACCATTGGATGCCCGCACTTTACCGTAAAGTGCACCCGCACTTTACTCCTCCCTTACCCATATCTTGAACGAAGCAGCGACATTACGATGTCATATTTTGCGGTGTATTTTATTTTTGATTTCTTCTAGAATTTTATGTTCCAGGGTATTTTGGAACAATCATTTGATTGTTAGCAGCATATTTAAACTATGATAAATCTAGGTTAGAGGAGTGCGCGATTTATAAACTCCTACGGTCCTACTACATTGCTTCCCACTGAAACCAGAATTCCCCATCAACAAGCATTCGTCGCAGCCGGCGTAAAATTCTTTTTGGAGTGAATCATGCAAATACTTTGTGTTTTCTTTGTTCGATTATACATAAGCAGAATACAAAATTTAAGGAGTTCCAATTGCCAAAATCTTTAAACACTATCCTCCACTATTGCCAAATTATCAGGGTCTTTTCAAGCTTAGCCCAAACCCCTCTGCAACACCCCGGCCCGAAATAGTACAAGTCTTGGTGTTATTATTTTAGGTTTAAGAGTTTTCTACTCTGGTGTATTTGAGAAATTCTTATGTATTACAGGTACATGGAACTTAAGCCACATACAATGTTTCTATCTGTAAAACTTATTGTGTGATAATATATTTCTTTTTTATTTGCTCAATTATCATTGAAAATAACGACAATTAAGTTTTGTTTTTGCTAAAATTGCAGAAAACATGTTGAAATTGATGAAAATTAACCAAAGTTACAAAGCAAAAAAATCAACATTTGCCCAAAATAGTATTTATTCTTTAAATTTGTCAAAGCTATTTGATAACATGATTTATTAAATATTGTAAGGATCTTTCTTTCAATTATTCATATCTTATATATATATACACACACACACACACTTACAAATATATATGTCAAAGAAGGCTACGTGAATTTGAGGGAATGATGCTTGCTAAAGCTTACCTTGCTGTGCCAGGAAGCAGAAGATCCACTTCTTCGTCACCAGCTGCAGACGCGCGCAAGCGGCTTCCTCTTACATGAGGTCCTACAACAACGCTGTTGCCATCACCACCACGAGGAACCAAAACAAGGCCCTCCGGATAGTTATATATGTCATCCTCGTTGGCATCTGCAAAGTAATATTATTAGTGTGAAAATCTTTCTGGTTTTTAGAAATATCATAGGTTCATGAAATTCAGAAGATGGAGGATCCAAAGATCCCACGACAAGTGTATTAAAATGATATCATCTCTCATCCATATTGACATAACATTGATCTTCTTAAATTCATTATTATTACTGATGGGTTCCCCCTAAAGATTTCCGAGTTACTTCGCCCAAAACGTCCAAGCTAACCGGCCTTATCGAGTGAGTGGCGCGCAAGAGCCGCGCTGACTCGAAGGGTCCAAAATCACCCCGAAAGAGAGGACGAAACCGAGCACGCACGAGCACCGCACACATCACGCACGCGGCCGACGCACGCGCGTGCTGTGCCGGCCGTTGCACTCCGGCGCGCTGCCACCACCTCCGCCGCCGCCATCGCCGGGCAACTTGCCCGGACCGTCCGGGGGCATGTTCGTCATTTCAGGAAAATTGGTGATCCCGGTGACAGGAAAGGAGCAACGTCATTCGTCAACTCAGGATTCAGCCGGATGCAATTACCAACGCGTCCATTGAAGAAAGCTATAAAAAGACCGCCAAACCTTCATTTGAAGGCAGGCAACAAAAGAGACCAGAGAGGGCTCTGAGGTATCCGACGAGGGGGGGCGTGAGAATTAGATTGTTCTTTTGCTCGGAATTCGCTCCGCTCCCTTTCTAGTTGGCTCACGCTCAATGCTCTCGCGAACGCAGCAGCATGCGCGGGAAAGGACTTAGAAGAACGCGCTCGTGGACGCTCCTACGGATTTTCTCTCCAAATCTCCATGAACTTAAAGCTTGTAAATGGAGAGGTGACATGGAACCCTCCTGAGAACTCAAAATCTTGTAGCCTGAAGGAAGATAGTGGATTTTGGCTCGGCACCAATCCGGCCACGTGAGTTTTCACCCTTTTTGGGTTTTCCGCGCTAAAATGCCTTCGTGTCATTGTTGTTTGGTTAATTTTTGACTATTTGCGCCCCCAATTCGACTTGGAGCTAAGGCGATCCGATTCTTCGGACGACCCGCAACAATTATTACTATTTCGATGTGAGATTCTAGGTGAAGAGAATTTATCAATCCCAACTAGAGAGTGGGATTTCTAGTACTACCAATAATAGTCACTAGAAGCGAGGAGGATTGGAGGAATGCACAAGTTGGCGCTTGTTGCTACACTATTCCATCAATTGTGGTATATTATTTGCCCAGTTGATGTCGATACTGAGTATGATGATGATATTTAATAAATTTGATACGGACATTCTTCCTCACTCATATATCACTTCAATAACTAAACTATTTCATATTTTTAGCTACTCATAATAAGTTCACTTACTGATTAGACATGCTTGCTTATGCTGTTATATATATATATATATAGGATTAATTACTGGGACCTCCCGTGGGAGTTTGCATAATTACAGGTTGCACCCATCTATTTTTTGAAATTACATTTACCACCCCCTCTAAGTTTCTCCAGTTTACAAATTGTCCCTTCCGTTAGAAATATGGATAGAAAAAGATAAAATCTGCCAAATAATATCATGACATTCAATTTTACCCTTTGCAATGGCTCTACATTGAAAGGGGTGATCTTTTTCTTTGAAAATATAGATAGAAAGTGATAACAAATGTCAAATTATTTTATAATATCTCAATTTTATCCTTTGTAATAACTCTACATCGAAAGCGAAGCGTTACATTTTACCTTTTGTAATTAATCTCTAAAATTAAAATATTATAAAATAATTTAGCTGATTTAATCATTTTCCATTCATATTTCTAACCAAACACTACTAGAAAAATGCCTTTTAACTACACATTGTTATGTCAGGGTTCAAGAATCGTGGCTAATACACTAGTATTTGCTAAGAGTGCAAAAACCGTGGCTAATAGTTATGTTTTAGCCACGATAACCAAAAACAGTGGATAATGCTTAAATATTAGCCATGACAAGGAAAAAATGTGGTTAATAGTTAGTATTAGCGACGACAATCAAAAATATGTTTCGCGGCCGCCTGTTTTTGCATCCGCACCTCCCATTTCTTCCTCTCCCTCGAGCTGCATCCTCAACCCTACACTCCATGAGAGATGCGACCTTACAAAAATTTTCATTTCCACTCCCCTGCCTAGGGAAAAAATCCTGAAGAAAAAAATAGGGAATTCTTATGCCACCTTCACCCAGATTTCACATCATGTGGCCGGTTTCGGCCTGCCTCACCCGAATCTCGCCTCCTGCGCCCATATTTTGCCTCTTCGCTTAGAAATAGCCTCGGCAAAAAAGTCTAGGTATTAGCCATGCTAGTATTTTTTTGTGGCTAATACTATTGGCACGACCAATCTGTAGGTAAAAACATTTCTCCACGTGACCTTTATCACGGATTTTTACCGTGGCAAGACTGTGGTAAAAGCTCTTTAGTCATGATTTTGGACTTTTAGCCAGGGCAATTTGCCTTGGCCAAAAATCTATCTTCTTGTAGTGGAAGGGGCATTTTTTGTAAACTGGGAAAACTTAGAGGGGAGGTAAATGTAATTTCGAAAGATAGAGGGGTGCAACCTATAATTATGCAAACTCCCAGGAGAGGTCCCGGTAATTAAACCTATCTATAACACTCACTTTTAACAACTATATTTGATAGGGTTACCCTAAAATCCAAGTAATCAAATCGGAGTTTCTCCACCGCGACCTCGACCCACTCGCCAAGACAATTCCAACTGGCCACTTCCTGCGCAATTCCAAGTCTGTTTGATCTGTCAAATGGACATCGGAACGCGCAGGGGACACGAGTACACAATATGTGCCTATGCACAAAAAGCACCACACCCGAGCACACCCGCACGGACAATACGCGGAGCGTGCGCCCCAACTCGCCCGCGCACAAAATCCGCTCGAGTGCAGTGCGCACTACACCATGCCCATGCACGGAGCGCACGCCCGCATTTGAAGCGCTCTAATGCACACATACCTGTGCAAGGTGCACTCCCGCACGTGCACGCGCACACTCTTCGTAGCCGCCGCCGCACCACCGTCTTGCTGGCGAGCCTTCCTGGGCCGACGAGTTTTCAAGGCCGCCCGGGGGGAGGGGATGACCGTCATTTTCATAAATTGGTGATCCAGGTGATCAAAATCATGCGCTCTCATTCGCCCGCTCAACATCCAGAAGGGCGCAATTACTAGCGCGTCCCCAGAAAAACTATAAAAAGGCGTCCATGCATTCATTTTCAAAGATAGAGCTCTGAAGTTTTCTGACGAAGATTTGGCTTTTCGTTCATCCTCCTCCTGCTCAGAGCTCACTCTGCTCTGGACGTATCTGCTCCAAAAACTGCTCCTGCAAGCGCTACTGAAGGCTTAACTTTCTCTCAAGAAACTTTTAAAGAAGAGGTGACATGTCACTATCCTAAACTTAACTCCCGTACCTGGCTACTACTAGTGAATTTGTGAGAACTAGGTCGGACTTGTGGTTATTCCCAAAGGGTTTATTCCCTTTTGGGGTTATTCCACGTCAAACGTCTCAATGTCTTCTGCTATCGGTCCTCTCTTTGACTATTTGCGCGCTTGACTCACTCTCGAGTTAAAGCGGTATGTTTCATCCGGTTCGTGGGAGAACTAAGCAACCCTCAATAGGTTGGCGCCATTTATGGGAAAGAAGTTCCCAAAACGATGAAGTAATTTTAAAGACCGCACTAGCTCCGCAAAGTACTCCTGGCTGACAACAATGACAAGAATAAGTGCCCGCACAGCCAACGAGAGGGGGGGGGGGTCTCGAGAAACGCGTCGATTAGCCCCGACTAACTCCCCTGCCAGCAACATGTCGCTTCCCGAAGAAGCCCCAGCCACACGCACAACCTCCGTGGAAGGACGCGTGCGCCAAATAAAAAAGTGTCAAGCTAAAATGCTCACACTGTTGAGGAACTTAGGGGGCCCCTTACGCCCCAGTTCAATCTCCAAGCCCGACGATCAACCACCAATGCTTTTGAATCAAGTCTCGCCCAAAGGTGCAAGACCTCGGGAACGATTCGTGCAACAATGGCAAGACCTCCCATTAGAAGTCGGTCCCTGCACAGCCCTTGGGATGCGCGGCTAGCGACAAGAACCCTACGATTCCTGACATAACGAGCTCGGCTCCCCACTTCGCCGCTCAGAAGGCCGAGAAAGGCCAATAAAGTAAAAGTAGTCTCGTCCCCAAAAATCAGCCCCGAACATCTCAGAAGAAACACAAGAAGAGGTAAGATCGAAAGCCAACTGGCGGCAAATATTCCTGACATTGCTAATTTACGATTCCACCATAAATTAGGTATGAACAGGGGATTGTGAGGAATTGAAAAAAGAGACGGAGGGATTCCTTTAACAAAAACCAAGCATCAGCTCAGGCTCGCGCAGCAGTGCCCTTACCTGCAGGCAAGCAGCCTCTGCTACGACAAGAAGAGTGTCAGAGCTACATTCCTTCCAATACCTCTCGGATAGAGATCTTACTCGTCATCCGCGACCACCCTGATCTCTAGAGGCCTAGGGCACTCGCCACAAATTCGGGGGATCAACCTAAGTTCTGCAACTTTCATTGATGTCACGAGCATGAAACGGAAAGAATGCATGCGCCTAAGGGGGGAAATTGAGCGGTTTGTGCATCTCGGGCTACTCAGAAAAATTTCTGTGAAAGCAAGCGTACGAGTGGACGACACCGAATAAGCCCGCTGGGGAGCAAGTTAGGAAGAGGGCACCCACAAGCCCTGCATAGTAGTGAGTCAGACCCCTCCAGGGTGGTGTAGATACCATGCCTGGGCCAACTACACATTAGAGCAACCATGGGGGAGCCCCTCACTGAGGTGACCAAAATATTAGTCAACGACGACATAACCACCAACGTCATGTTCATGTTAACCCTGCTTCGGCTTGGGCTCTCCTGCAAAAACATCAAACTAGCGTCAAGCGACGCAAGAGTCACGGGAAACCGCCCATTCCCAGCCATAGAGAGCATTGCCATTCCCCTTACTCTGAGGGAGTCTCCCGCGCAAGTGACCAACGACGTTCAGTTCATCAACGTACAAGCCAACTTGGCATACAACGCCATAGAGGTCCACTGCTAAATACATTCCAGGCTGACTCTTTCGCGCATGGTATAACTGTAAAAATTCAAATCCAGGGCGTGTCGGGGACAAACATGGAGGACCACAGGACGACCCACAACTGCCACTACCCTTAGAGTTGGCTTTAAACGAAAGGGCAAAGGTCACATAGGATCTCCCCATCCACCACCCTTGCAGTTGGGGTGAGATGTACCCATTTTACTTCCGATATTATTAACACTATTTTCTGACTTCATTTACACTGCAAGGTCTCCGAAAATAAATCGTTGAAGGGTAAAGAAGGGGGGCAAAGGCCACCTCTGCCAGAACCGAGCACAGACCTCTGCCCCACCCCCATGAGCCCTACATAGTAGTGAGTCAGACCCCTCCGGGGTACAGATACCTCGTCCGGGCCAACTACACATCAGCATAACCATGGGGAAGCACCCCACTAAGGTGTACATAATATTAGTTGACGACGACATAACCACCAAAGTCTTGTTCATTTCAACCCTGCTTCAGCTCATGCTCTCCTGCAAAAACATCAAACTAGAGGCAGGCAACGCAAGCATCACGGGCAACCGCCCAGTCCCAGACATAGAGAGCATCGTCCTTACCTTGACTTTGGGGGAGTTTCCCGCACAAGTGACCAACGACATTCAGTTTGTCATCGTACATGCCAACTTGGCAATCAACGCCACAGAGGTCCACTGCTAAATACATTCCGGGCCGACGCTTTCGTGCATGGCATAACAGTAAAAATTCAAATCGAAGGCGGGTCAGAGGACAACACGGAGGACCATAGGATGGCCCGCAGCTACCACTACCCATAGAGTCGACTTTAAATAAAAGGGCAAAGGTCACATGGGATATCCCCGTTCACAACCCTTGTAGCTGGGGTGACATGTACCTGTTTTACTTCCGATATTATCACAATTGTTTTCTGACTTCATTTACAATGCGGTCTCCAAAAATAAATCGTTGAAGGGTAAGGAAGGGGCGAAGGCCCCCTACGCCAGAACCGAGCACATATCTCCCCCCCCCCCCCCTCCGAGCAGCGACCTCAAAATTGGGGTGATGACCTCCAGTGCCAACACCAAGTAGCGAGCACACCAACTGGTAAGGAAGAGGCAAAGGCCCCCCTATGCCAGAACCGAGACATGTAAGGATGGGGAAAGCCCCACCAATGCTAGAAATCAACCTCCCCCACCCCCTCGAAGTAGTGAGCTCACTTAAGTGACGAGCTCTGGTGCAGACACAAACTCAAGAGTTCACCAACCTCCGGTAAGGAAGGGGAAAGCCCCGCCTATGCCACAAACTGAGCAACGAACTCAGACGCCCCTCGCGCCAAGCTCACTCGGGCAACAGCCTCCGGTGCCGACACCAAGTAGAGAGATCACCAACCTCTGATAAGGAAGGAGAAGGCCCCTCCTATGCCAAAAACCTGAGAGATGACCTTCGGTGCTTACGCCGAGTAGCGAGCTCACAACTAAAGCAGCTACCTCTGGTACCAACACCAGGTAGCACGCTAACTGCTACGACAACTGCCTCTGGTACCAACACTGGGTAGCGCGCTAAATTTTACAACTGCTACAGAAGCTACCTCCAGTTTCAACACTCGGTAGCGCGCTAACTGCTATAGCAGCTACTTCCGAATATCGACACTGGGTAGAGCGCTAACTATTACAGCACTACCTCCGGTACCAAAACCAAGTAGCGCGCTACCTACTACAGTATCTACCTCTGATACTAAGAATGGGTAGTGCGCTAACTATTATAGCAGCCACCTTTGGTACCAACACTGAGTAGTGTGCTAATAATTACAATAACTACAACAACTACCTCTTATACCAACACCAGGTAGCGCGTTAACTATTACAACAGCTACTTCTGGTACCATCACCAGGTAGCGCGCTAAAGAATAACAATAACTACCTGCGGGAAGCACACCGACAAGTACAATGATTACCTCTAGTGCGTACACCAAGCTGCAAGCTCACAATTAGAGCAACAACCTCTCAGCACGACCACAAGAGAACGACTTTACACCACATTCACTTGCACCTTCGCTCTCCCCCACTCAACTCAAAAAGGAGCACCGCTCTTCCAACAAAGCTTGCGCCTTTCAAGATCACGCGTGAACATCATTCCCCCACGGATCTCCAATAGACCTATCGCCCTCTGGTTAAGGTCATGCATACAAAATCAAAAGTCATGTGTCCTGAATCAAGTCATATTCGGCGCGCACGAAAAGCATATGCACACAAAGCGCACCCAAAGTCAAAAATTGTTCGCTCAAGACACTTAGTTGAAAAGCGCATGCAACGCATGCAAAATTAAAAAAATACGCGCACATAACACACTTGCACCCAAAAACATGAACCATGCATGGGCACATAAACAACAACTTATGTTGCATGGCCGCGCATCATCCGCGCTAGCATGGACACTCGCACCCTGCACGTTCTCTCTCAGCCGCTCAAATTCACTTGGCTCTTCGGTCCCGCACGCAATCAGGCGCATTTTAGCACTTGCATTCATGTGTTATTTACATCAATCCACACAGACATATTCACAAACACACATATCCGTGGCTGCACATTCCGAAGAACGCCACCGACACATGCGCCTCCTCACCCGCGTGCAATACATACCAGTGCAAAGATCTTGAACATAGTCATGTCAGAATTCACATAAAAAAGAAGAGGTAATCGTGAAAAAAATTTTGGAGGTTGATAGGGTTTCCCTAAATCCAAGTAATCAAACCAGAGTTTCTTCCCCGCAACCTCAATCCTCTCACCAGGACAATTCCAACCGGCACGTTCTTGCGCAATTTCGAGTTTGTTTGATCTCTCGAATGGACGTCGGAAAGCGCAGGGCACATGAGCACGCAATTTGCGACTGCGCGCAAAACACGCCACACCCGCAAAGCTGCGTGCGCGACCACGAGATTTGTGCCCACGCGTGCCCGGGCCTCCCAGGCTATGTTATTAAAGGCACGCCTCAGGCGCGCTTAAGGCTCCAGGCTCACCAGGCTCACCAGGCTTATAGGTTTGCGCCTCTGTGAGCCTTATTTGCGCCATTAGGATATAAAATGCGAAATTGAATAAATTTTTTATTTTAAATTTTTTTCTTCAAAAATTAAGAAAAGAATAATGCAAGAACTCAATAATTTTTTATTTATTTAGTGATTGTGAAAGGTAATTGTGCATTGTGACTAAAATATTATTACAATATCGTATTTTATTTCTTTGTATTGGTGTATTTTATTTCTTTGTATTGGTGAGTCCACCTCTATATAAAGGTGGGACAAGTCTCAATGTAATTATCAATTGCAAGTTATTCAACATGGTATCAGAGCACGGGATGCCCTAATTCTTTCGGCCCGCCTTCGCCTCCTCGGTCTCGCCCGCCCGCCTTCGCCCGTCCCTGATCGATGACAGCAGCGCCCCGACAAACACCTTGCGCCTTCGTCGCCACTCTCCAGCGCGCGTCCCTGCGGCGGTGTCTCCTGGAGGCGGACTCTAGCTGCGGCTCTCCTGCGCCGATCCGCAGTGGCGTCCCGTCGGCTTCTTCAGGCGCGTCTGGCGCTTTCTCAAGGCGCGTCCGGCGGCTTCTCTAGGGCTTTCCCGGCTTCCTAGGGCTGGGTGCCCTTCTCTCTCCGGCGCCGGCTATGCTGTAAGGCTCGTTCTCCATTCCGGTGCCGTCTCCTAGGGTTTCTGCCCTGTTTTTTTTTCAGATGGAGTTGATTTTTATTCCTCCCTTCTCTTAATTCAGCGGGTTGTCTCCAGGCAACTATGTCGGTGCTCAGCGATTCTACCTCGACACCGGTTCCCTCTTTGATTCCTCCAGCACCTCCTCTGCATGGGAGCCATGATCACAATACTCCGCAGATTACCACTATTCGCTTGGATGACTCAAATTATCTGCCCTGGTCGTGCCCCATCACACTTGCGCTTAAGAGCCGTCGTCTTTTTGGATGTTACTGGGACAACTGCGGAACCAGAGAAGACTTCCCATGATTGGCCATAATGGGATTCCGAAAATTTCTTAGTCATGTCTTGGCTAACGAATTCGATGCAGGAGTCTATCGCTTGCCATTACCTCTTTCTGGATACTGTCATGGATATTTGGCGTCGTGCTGAGACCACTTACTCTCGTAAGGGCAATGCCGCTTAGATCTTTCAGTTGCGGTGAAAGATATCCTCTCTCCGTCAAGGTGATCGCCCCCCTTCCGCGTACTACTTGGAATTCAACCAACTATATCAGGAATACGACCATTTCGATTCCCTCATATTTGTTAGCCCTGTTGATGAGGCTATGGTCCGTACGAGGGAGGATCACAACCGGACATTTGAGTTTCTTCATGGCCTCCATCGGGACTTGGATCAGATTTGCGTTCACATTTTGGGTCGTCTGTCATTGCCCTCTCTTCCGGAGGTTTATAGCATCGTCCAGCAGGAATTTGATCGCCGACAGTCTCTTCAAGATTCCACTCCTGAAAGTTCTGCTCTCATTGTTGGTAACCCTTCATTACTAGGGGCTCGTCCTCTCTGTGATTCCAAGATGAAGGGTTCTGACATAGACCATCTCATCTGTGATTATTCTAGGAAGCCCTGTCACACCTGAGACACCTGTTTTTGGCTCCATGGTTTCCCTCCATCGCGAGGTGGCGTGTCTTCTCGTGGTGGTTGTGACTCTGGTTGTTCTGCTGCTCGCTCATCTCCTCGTTCTGCCCATCTCACAGATGCTACTGTTGACCCTTCTTCTCTCCTGACGGATACTTTATCTGCCGATGAAGTTCTTATACTTCGCCGCATGATGCACGGTCTCTCTACGAAGGCTTCTGCATTGTCTTCCTCTGCCCACACCGGATCACCCGGTGCTCACTCTGCTGTTGTTGCTTCATCTTCTTGGATCATTGATTCCGGAGCCACTGATCATATGACTGACTCTACCTCAGGTTTTCTTTCCTATACCCATCTTTCTGGTCGTGATAAGGTGAGCATTGCTGACGGTTCCCTTTCCTCTATTGCTGGGAAGGGTTCCATCTCCTGTCCCTCTCTCACCTTATCCTCTATCTTACATGTTCCTAATTTCACTCGAAATTTATTATCTCTTAGTCATTTGACTAATTCTATGAACTGCTCGGTAACTTTTCATCCTTCCTCTTGTGTGCTTCAGGACCTGAAGACGGGGATGGTGATTGGCTCTGGTAGTTTGGTCAATGGTCTGTACGTGCTTGACTCCTGCCCGGTGGCACCTCCTCAGGCTTTCCTGTCTAGCACCTCGGATCTTTATACCTGGCACTATCGCTTAGGAAATCCATCTATCTCTATTATGAAACTTATGCTACCTTCTTTGTCGGCTACTGTTTTTTACTTCATTTGTTTGTGATGTTTGTACTGCTAACAAACATATTTCAGGTTGTACTTGATTTGTCACTTTTATTGATTGTTTTTTACGTACTACTTGGTTATACTTACTGCAAAACAAGAGCGACGTCTTTCCCACCTTCAAAAAATTTCATTCCATGATCTTCACCCAGTTTAACGCTAAAATTAAGATACTTCGTAGTGACAATGATCGTGAATACTTAGATTCCCGGTCTGGTGCATATCTGGCTGATCATGGCATTTTACACCAGACTTCTTGTGCTTATTCGTCTGCTCAAAATGGGGTGGCGGAGCGGAAGAATCGGAGCCTTCTGGAAGTTGTTCGCTTCCTTCTGTCTACCATGAATCTTCCCAGGTATTACTGGGGGGATGCTGCCCTTACGCCAGCATTCCTTATCAATCACATGCCAACTCGTATTCTTAGGAATAACACCCCCTTGGGACACTTCGCGTCCCTTTCTCTCTGCTTGTCCCTAAGGTGTTTGGGTGTGTTTGCTTTGTCCACATCCATCATCCTCCTCCAACCAAACTTGACCCTCGCGCTCTCCGGTGTGTATTTATCGGTTACTCTCCTACTCAGAAGAGGTACAAATGTTTTCATCCCCATACAAAGAGGGTGTTTGTCACCATGGATGTCACGTTTCGTGAATCTGAGGCCTATTATCCTGCCTCAGGTACCTCTTGCTCTGTGACCTCTTCCTCTTTGTCCTCCCCATCTTTACCTATCCCTGTTCCTCCTTTGTATCTCTCACTTCAGGGGGAGCCTCTTCCGTCGGAAGTGAGTGATATCCCCACTACTATTTGTCCTACCATTCCCCCTTTGCAGGTGTACACTCGGAGGAGAAAGATGCTCAACGACAACCATGACTTGCTACCAGACCAATCATTGGACCCAGACTCAGGGCCTTCTGAGCTTCCAATTGCTCTCCGCAAAAATATCCGGTCCTGTACTAAACACCCACTTTCTAATTATGTTTCTTATAGTTCATTCTCCACATCCCACAAGGCTTTTGTGTCTTCCCTTGCGCCCGTTCCTGTTCCAACATCCTGGCAGAGTGCCCTGGAGATTCCTATGTGGCGAGAGTTAATGTTTGAGGAAATGGTTGTTCTTGAGAGTTGAGAAGAACAACACATGGGACTTAGTGCCTCTCCCTTCTGGGAAGAAACCAGTTGGATGCAAGTGGGTGTTCTCTGTTAAACAAAATCAACAGGGCATAGTTGAAAGGTGTAAAACACGATTGGTGGCACGTGGTTACACTCAAACACTTGGGATCGACAATCGAGAAACATTTGCACCTGTAGCAAAGATGAACACTATCATAGTTCTCTTATCCTGCGCTGCTTGTAAAGGGTGGGATCTTTGACAACTTGATGTCAAAATGCCTTTCTCCATGGGAATTTGGAAGATGAAGTGCATATGTCCCTACCACCAGGCCTTACTCCCAAGAGCTCAGTGGGACTCGTTTGCAAGTTAAAGAAGGCCCTATATGGACTGAAACAGTCTCCACGGGCGTGGTTTGGGTAAAGTCATGTTGTCCTTTGAATATTACCAGGGAAACTCTGATCACACTCTATTTATCAAGCACAGAACTGGTAATCTTACTGCTCTCATTGTGTATGTTGACGATATTGTTATCATAGGTGATGGTGTTGAAGAAATCACGCTTCTAAAGAAAAAATTGGCCACTGAGTTTGAGGTAAAAGACCTGTGTGCTCTCAAATATTTCTTGGGCATTGAAGTGGCAAAGTCCAAACAAGGGATCTTTATCTCTCAGAGAAAGTATACTCTGGATCTTCTTGAGAAAACTAGGATGAGTGGTTTCAGGCCTGCAGACACTCCTATTGAGACAAATCACCGAATAGGCCGTGACGATGGTGAAGAGGTTGACGATATACCTGAGTTTCAGAGGCTTGTAGGAAGATTAATCTATTTGGCTCATACCCGTCCAGATATAGCCTATGTTGTGAGTGTAATAAGCCAGTTTATGCACGCTCTGAAGGCTTGTCATGATGATGCTGCCAATAGAATTCTCCGGTACCTCAAGTCCTCACCAGGGAGTGGAGTCCTGTTCTCCTACAATTCATCCCTAAACATTGAGGTGTACACTAATGCGGATTGGGTCGGTTCTATAAATGATCGGCGATCTACCTCGGGGTATTGTTCCTTGTTTGCTGGAAACATTGTTACCTGACAGAGTAAAAAACAACATGTTGTGGCAAGATCTAGTGTTGAAGCGAAATTCCATGCTATGGCCCATGGCGTGTGTGAAGGCCTTTGGTTGCGTTCGACTGAATGACCTGGGCTTCTTGGAGATGAGCCCATTCGGTTGTATTGTGACAACAAGGCTGCTATTAGCATCGCACAAAATCCAGGCCAACATGATCGTACAAAGCATATTGAAGTGGATCGTCATTTCATCAAGAAAAACGTTGAAAAGGGGCTTGTGTGTACTCTATTCGTTCTATCAGATAGACAACTTGCTGACATTTCATGAAAGGTTTAAGTGGAATTATCTTCGGAAGTATGGTTGTCAAGTTTGGCATGATCAACATCTCACGCCCAACTTGAGGGGGAGTGTTACAATATCGTATTTTATTTCTTTGTATTGGTGTATTTTATTTCTTTGTATTGATGAGTTCACCTCTATATAAAGGGGGGACAAGCCTCATTGTAATTATCAATTGCAAGTTATTCAACAGTTTTCACATGTGCAACACAGGATTGAGATTTGTCGCTTTCACATGTGTGACACAGGATAGAGTTCTTTGTATTGGTGAGCCCACCTCAATTACGAGTCCCATAGTCGCAGTCTCAGGAGGAGATGACACAAGAGGCGCAGTCATTGCAAGCGCAGGACTCCCGATTCGCGGGTTTACCAGTGAGCGCTGCAATCACAAGAGGCTGAAGTAGCTCTGCGGTCTCAGGGGCTCAGCAGTCGCAGGATGCGGTGGGCACTGCGGGCTTAGCAGCGAGCTCTGCGGGCTTAGCGGCGAGCTCTGCGGGCTTAGCGAAGAGCTTCGCGGGCTTCGCGGGCTCTACGACCTAAGGGAGAAGCTGCAAGGACAGGTCCTGGTGCAGTCATTGCGATCGTTGGGTGAGTGGTCGCCAGTAGAGGCAGTCTCAACATTCGCTAGTTCGTAGAAACCACAAAGAGACGAAGAAGGTTTGTATCTGCGATTGTTGATTCAGAGGCCGTCAGTAAAGTTGCGGTCATGAGTAGACGAGCGGGCTATGCGAATGCTGGGTCAAGGAGGAAGGCGCCCAAGTAATGCCGAACCACGCATATAAAAGGCAGACGAGAAACAGAGGAATGAAATGGACAGATGGGAGAGTAGAGAGCACAAGCTTGCGCGGTCACAAAACAGGTGTCTATTTCACACCGGGCGGTCACAAAATGAAGAGCGCTGAACCGAATGGATTAGAAAGCTTTGATACCCTATAGAAAAGTACCAAAATTTAAATGAAAAATATAATATTTCATTATTTTCTCATAAAAGGATATATTACAACAAGTGTATGTACATATATTTAGGCAATAACTATATGCAGGTTGACATTGGCTATATGCAGACCGTGCAATTTCATAAGGGTTATGTGCATGCCAAAGCCTATACGTGTTCACAACTTCCGATGATTTTTTAGTTTGTCCTGCATTTATCCTTGAACTGCACATAACCAAAAACAGTCTGCATATAACATCACCCTATATATAGGGAAGAGAAGTGAATGATCAACTTCATCCTAAGATGTAGGACTAATCTCTTAAAAATGGGTCATTCAATGAGCCATTGGATGGGCCTTTGTACAACTTATTTCAACACAATGGACATTCATTTGGCCATAAAACTCACGTCTATCTACCAGTCTCTATCCTGAACTTGAGAATTTTATAGCTTATTTAAATATGAACTAAACCAAGTTCTACAGTGATACATATTCCGGAGTTGGAAATATTTTAAAAATTATAATTTAAAATTCATATGGCATCTCATATTTACCTTCTTCTGAAAGAATAGCCAATCTGCCTTGTGCCGCACTTCTTAGGCGAGATACTTGTGATCTTAAATGTTGTGGAGCCCTATAATGGACGCCTAATAGAAGGCTGTAATCCATAATATGTTGTGCTTCCAAAAATTTGCTATCTATCTCAATTTGCCTGCAGAGGTAAATAATAAAAAAGGATTAAAATTACAAAGATAAAAAGTTAAGTTTGATAGCACTGTCGGAAAAGTACATTCTGCATATAATCACATGGTCCCACGAACTTGCTGGTCAAAAGCAGTTAAATGAAGGTGAGTTACAATGCACCCACACGCAAGCTTACCAAATAATGCTGGCTTATTTCATTTTTTAGCAAGGTAAGCAAATAAAAAAGGGAAGTTTGTCTTCTCTGTATCATGGGCAACAATATGAACTTAATAAGATCATTGTAGCATACATGAAAGCAACAAAACTCTATCTTGTGTCACACATGTGAAAGCGACAAATCTCAATCCTGTGTTGCACATGTGAAAACTATTGAATAACTTGCAATTATAATTACAATGAGGCTTGTCCCCCCTTTATATAGAGGTGGCCTCACCAATACAAAGAAATAAAATACACCAATACAAAGAAACAAAATACGATATTGTAACACTCCCCCTCAAGTTGGGCGTGAGATGTTGATCATGCCTAACTTGACAACCATACTTCCGAAGATACTTCCACTTAAACCTTTCGTTAAAATGTCAACAAGTTGTCTATCTAATGGAACGAACGGAGTACACACAAGCCCCTTTTCAATGTTTTCATTGATGAAATGACGGTCCACTTCAATATGCTTTGTACGATCATGTTGGTCTGGATTGTGTGCGATGCTAATAGCAGCCTTGTTGTCACAATACAACCGAATGAGCTCATCTCCAAGAAGCCCCGGTTCATTCAGTATCGATCGCAGCCAGAGGCCTTCACACACGCCATGTGCCATAACACGGAATTCCGCTTCAGCACTAGATCTTGCCATAACATGTTTTTTACTCCGTCAGGTAACAAGGTTTCCACCAACCAGGGAACAATACCCCGAGGTAGATTGACGATCATTTATATACCCGGCACAATCCGCATCAGTGTACACCTCAATGTTTAGGGATGAATTGGAGGAGAACAGGACTCCACTCCCTGGTGAGGACTTGATGTACCGGAGAATTCTATTGGCAGCATTAGCATGACGAGCCTTCGGAGCGTGCATAAACTGGCTTATTACACTCACAGCATAAGCTATATCTGGATGGGTATGAGCCAAGTAGATTAATCTTCCTACAAGCCTCTGAAACTCAGGTATATCATCAACCTCTTCACCATCGCCACGGCCTATTCGGTATTTTGCCTCAATAGGGGTGTCCGCAAGCCTGCAGCCACTCATCCCAATTTTCTCAAGGAGATCCAGGGTATACTTTCTCTGAGAGATAAAGATCCCTTGTTTGGACCTTGCCACTTCAATGCCCAATAAATATTTGAGAGCACCCAGGTCTTTTACCTCAAACTCAGTGGCCAATTTTTTCTTTAAAAGCGTGATTTATTCAACATCATCGCCTGTAATAACAATATCGTCAACATACACAATGAGAGCAGTAAGTTTACCAGTCATGCGCTTGATAAATAGAGTGTGATCAAAGTTTCCCTGATAATATCCAAAGGACAACATGGTTTTATGAAATCTCTCAAACCATGCCCGTGAAGATTGTTTCAGTCCATATAGGGCCTTCTTTAACTTGCAAACGAGTCTCACTGAGCTCCTGGGAGTAAGGCCTGGTGGTACATACATATGCACTTCCTCTTCAAAATTCTCATGGAGAAAGGCATTTTGACATCAAGTTGTCAAAGATCCCACCATTTACAAGCAGCGCAGGATAAGAGAACTCTGATAGTGTTCATCTTTGCTACAGGTGCAAACGTTTCTCAATAGTTGATCCCAAGTGTTTGAGTGTAACCACGTGCCACCAATCGTGTTTTACACCTTTCAACTATGCCCTGTGGATTTTGTTTAACAGAGAACACGCACTTGCATCCAACTGGTTTCTTCCCAGAAGTGAGAGGCACTAAGTCTCATGTGTTGTTCTTCTCAACTCTCAAGAACAGTCATTTCCTCAAACATTAACTCTCACCACATAGGAATCTCCATGGCACTCTGCCAGGATGTCGGAACAGGAATGAACGTAAGAGAAGACACAAAAGACTTGTGGGATGTGGAGAATGAATTATAAGAAACGTAATTAGAAAGGGGGTGTTTAGTACAAGACCGGATACCTTTGCAGAGAGCAATTGGAAGCTCAGAAGGCCCTGAGTCTAGGTCCAATGATTGGTTTGGTAGCAGGTCATGGTTGTCGTTGAGCATCTTCCTCCTCCGAGTGTACACCTACAAAGGGGGAATGGTAGGAGAAATAGTAGTGGAGATATCACTCACTTCTGAAGGAAGAGGATCCCCCTGAAGTGAGGGATACAAAGGAGGAACAGGGAGAGGTAAAGACGGGAAGGACAAAGAGGAAGAGGTCACAAGGGAAGAGGTACCTGAGGCAGGATAATAGGCCTCAGATTCACGAAACGTGACATCCATGATGACAAACACCCTCTTTGTAGGAGGATGAAAATATTTGTACCCCTTCTGAGTAGGAGAGTAACCGATAAATAAACATCGGAGAGCGCGAGGGTCAAGTTTGGTGGGAGGAGGATGATGGATGTGGACAAAGCAAACACACCCAAACACCTTAGGGACAAGCGAAGAGAAAGGGACACGAAGTGTCCCAAGGGGGGTGTTATTCCCAAGAATACGAGTTGGCATGCGATTGATAAGGAATGCTGCTGTAAGGGTAGCATCCCCCCAGTAATACCTGGGAAGATTCATGGTAGACAGAAGCAGCGAACAATTTCCAGAAGGTGTCGATTCTTCCGCACCGCCACCCCATTTTGAGCAGGCGAATAAGCACAAGAAGTCTAGTGTAAAATGTCATGATCAGCCAGATATGCCCAAAACCGGGAATCTAAGTATTCACGGTCATTGTCACTACGAAGTGACGGCGCACCCCAACCGACACGCATATATTCACGCAGAAGGCGGTGATCCGCTGCCCGGACGGGCGATCGGAGCCCGTGGTCGCGTCCGGATGATCGTTTCTAGTCATTTTCGTATTTTATGTTTTTTATTCTGAGATGTATTTAACCCCCGATCGGCCCAAACAATCATAGACATCCGATCAGGGTGGTTTTATTTTAGTTTTACTGTGCAGACAACGGTTCGCATAATAGGCGGCGGTTCTGATTTCGGGCTATTTAATCCCGGCGGTTTGGAGAGGAGTTATCGATGGTTTTGGGAATTTCCTGGAACCGCTAGGTCACGGTTGGTGCGACGCCAACCTTTTTCTCCCCCTTTCGGTGCGACGCCGACAACTCCTCTTGTAAGTTCTCACACGCCTTCATCCTCCCCTCCGATCGTCCCCTCCACTGTGCCCTAACCACAGCCCGACATTCTCCCCCATACCCCGTCGTGAACTCATCCCGTCCGACCATACCGCGGCGTTTTCCCTCCTGATAGTTCCATCCCATCCTCACCCGCTCGCCTCCAAAACTCCGGTTCAGACCTCCTCTTCACCCTACCCTACACCGGAAGCCATCGATCCTCATCCCGCCTGCCACTATCAACCGTCCCACCCCCTCCTTCCATGTATTGTTCTCAGGCTACTTTTCCCAAACTCCCTCCCGTGGACTCCACCGACCCAACACCTCCCTTTTCCCTTCATCTCACCCACTTCACATTCACCCGTAAGCTCCTCTGTACAAATCCAGTTAGCCCTCTCCCACTGTTCTTGCAGTTTAGTTCTTTACCCCTCTAAAAGACCATACCACCATTACTGTTACCTTTTCCGTGCGACACTACCCTTGGAAGCCACCCATATAATCGTCACCACCGCCGTCTGTATGTGTGAATTGAGGTAACTGTCTTTTCTTTTATTGTTGTTTAATTTGTCACTATACCTGTAGTGGATGTTATTCTTATTTGTTATTAGTACCGCCGCTCGTGTCACTTGCGGAGTTTATTCTGTGCTCGCTTAAAATTGTCTGCGCCTCAATTGTTTGTAAAATTAATATTTTGTTCTCCTTTTAATTAATTATTTGCAACTGTCTGTGCAGCTGCTGTTAACTTATAATAAATAATTACTCGCTTGCAATTTTAAGCAGACCGCTGCCGCACCAACATTTCACCGCATGGCATATAGGATTGCATTTAGTGCGCCCACCACGTGTCGGCCTTACCACTGCATCAAATCGATATCAGAGGCCAAGGTTTGGGCCACATTTTATGTGTAGTGGTAGGATAGCCTTTAAGTTCAGTTATGTCTAGTTATCGTCGTCGTTTGTCTCTTCTATTTGGGGATCCCGAGTCCACCTTTAGAGCGCCTTTAGAGAGACCCTTGCGTTATAATGGTAATTATTATCGCTCCCGCACATCACTCCTAGAGATCATGTCGACCCCTCGATGCAATTTCATTATGCTAGGAACGATCTCCACGACGAGAAGTCCTCACATTATTATCGTTACGCCTCTCCACGACCTTACGATGATAGAGTGGAGTATCGTTCTGGTCATTGTCGTTACACACCTCCTCTAGTTGAGGAATCTGAGTTTGGATACGTACGATCACAACTGCACGTTCGTAGGGCCCATGCACACCCAAGCGCACAATTTGATTATGATAGAGATTACCATCTAGATGACCCCCGGGAACCCTATAGGGATCACCGTCGCCAGGATCACGACACATGTCAAGATCCTCCAAGTATTCCGCAAATAGAGTTACCTGAGGCGGAATTTCAGCGATTAGTTTTTGACCGCTTTGATCTCTTAGATGCTCAATTTGATCACATAAGATCTTTGCTATGAAGTGAGCCTACGGATTTGGGTTAAGCCCCTGATACGTCTACTAGTGCTCTGATTGATATGAGAGACCTGACACATGATTGTGCTACTCCCTCTTTTGACGAGGCTCGATGTCCATGTGATTTGACAGTTCTATCTGATCATGACTGTAGGATACAAGTGGAGAGCGATACTAGTCTGGTTAGTGAGCATAGTCATGAGTGTGAGGACGAGCGGTCCAGTTCCACGGTGATGGTATATCCATCCTCTGCAGTTCACTTAGACTTAGAGTACCCTTTGGTTAGAGGTCCGGTTTTCGACACTATACAGAGTGACTCCCACTTGGGTAGAGGTCGAGTCACATCACCATTGAGAACCGAGAGCATAGCGATGGCCTTAGAGTGACTGCTTCACTCACATATTGAAACACTACCTCTATCCGCGATACTCATCCAGAGGTTCATAGTGATATCATTGACTTTGTTGTAGGTTACCTACTTGCTCCCACAGACACTATTGTTATTGGTACCTTCCTCTTGATGGACTATCCTATCATTGTCAATCCCCTCGGGAGTAAGTCTCTGGGAGGCTTATTTGACGAGCTTCCGTGTTTGCACTTTAGTAACGAGTCGTGTATCCGCACTTGTGATCATCTCACACGTGATGACTTTTGGTACACGCCCCCTGGTGAGCCACCCGACGGGCTTTATCACTTGAAAGATACCCATTACGCAAGTACGTCGTACTATGTTGTCATCACCTACGACGTCCCTACGTGTGATGACGTTGGTAATATCGGATTTTTCTATAGACCACCTAGTAAACCTCCTGATAGGTTGCAACATGTTATTGTTGTCCAAGTCATTGTCAGGCTTTTCCTTAGGAAGTGTGTCGAGTATGTTGTACCCAATTTGCATCATTCACTTCATTTTTGTGAGTCGGTTGAATCATTTACTTAGGAAGTGTGTCGAGTATGTTGTACCCAATTTGCATCATTCACTTCATTTTTGTGAGTCGGTTGAATCATTTACTTATCATCTGCATACACTCCATGAGTCGGTCCGTAGAAAAATTGCAGTTTGTAATGATTATTATAAGGATTGTGCTGACCAGCATAGACATGAACAAATCTTTGAGGCAGGAGAACATGTATTAATTCGCATTCGATCTGAGGGAGTCCCACAAGGACCAGCAAAAAAATTAAGCGCACGCAGAATGGTCCCCTATACAGTCGTGCGGCGAATTGGTACGAACGCATATGAGATAGACATCACTCATGGTATGGGCATTAGCCGAGTATTCAACGTAGATGATTTGACTCCTTACTACGAGGAGCATGTGTACGTGGACCCACTCACCACACCTCTACCTGAGCCTTCATCTGCCATAGTCCCACCACCTGAGCCTTCCCCTCTTATTGCCTCCACCAGTCCCTATTTGTCGCCACCAGCGGCGTCGCGACATGCCGATCGAGTTGCACCACCGATGGTTTCACCGACATCATTGCCAGACGGAGATACATCGCATCCAGACGGAGATACATTGGTGCCAGCTGCTTCTACAGACGACGTGCTTCAGATCGTCAGTCACGACTTCTACGCCGCGGGAGGGCAAGATACCCTACGCTATCTTGTCAGTTGGAGCGGCCGGCCCTTGCATGATGCTAATTGGATTACTTCGGAGGAGCTTCAGAGGCTCGCCCCACGGCTGCTTCGCGAGTACCGCCACCTACACTCATTGGAGTTGAGTGCCTTTAAACCGGGGGGAGTTGACGGCGCACCCCGACCGACGAGCGTATATTCCCACAGGAGGCAGTGATTCGCTGCCCGGACAGGCCATCAAAGCCCGTGGTCGCATCCGGATGATCGTTTCTAATCATTTTCGTATTTTATGTTTTTTATTCTGAGATGTATTTAACCGTCGATCGGCCCAAACAATCATAGTCATCTGATCGGGGTGGTTTTATTTTAGTTTTATTGTGCAGACAGCGGTTCGAATAATAGGCGACAGTTCTGATTTCGGGCTATTTATTCCCGGCGGTTTGGAGAGCAGTTATCGATGGTTTTGGGAATTTCCTGGAACCGCTCGGTCACGGTTGGTGCGACGCTAACCATTCTCCCCCCCTTCCGGTGCGATGCCGACAACTCCTCCTGTAAGTTCGCACCCGCCTTCATCCTCCCCTCCGATCGTCCCCTCCACAGTGCCCTAACCACAGCCCGACATTCTCCCCCATACCCCGTCGTGAACTCATCCCGCCCGACCATTCTGCGGCGTTTTCCCTCCTGATAGTTCCACTCCCATCCTCACCCACCCTCCTCCAAAACTCCCGTACATACCTCCTCTTCACCCTACCCTCCACTGGAAGCCATCGGCCTTCATCCCGCCTGCCACTATCAACCTTCCCACCCCCTCCTTCCATGTATTATTCTCAGGCTCCTTTTCCCAAACTCCCTCCCGTGGACTCCACGGGCCCAACCACCTCCCTTTTTCCTTCATCTCACCCACTTCACATTCACCTATAAGCTCCACTGTATAAATCCAGTTAGCCCTCTCATTGTTCCTGCAGTTTAGTTCTTTACCCCTCTAAAAGATCATACCACCACTACTGTTACCTTTTTCGTGTGACACTACCCTTGGAAGCCGCCCATAATCGCCACCACCGCCGCCTGTATGTGTGAATTGAGGTAACTGTCTTTTCTTTTATTGTTGTTTAATTTGGCACTATACCTGTAGTGGATGTTATTCTTATTTGTTATCAGTACCGCAGCTCGTGTCACTTGCGGAGTTTATTCTGTGCTCGCTTAAAATTGTCTGTACCTCAATTGTTTGCAAAATTAATATTTTGTTCTCCTTTTAATTAATTATTTGCAACTGTCCGTGCACTTGCTGTTAACTTATAATAAATAATTACTCGCTTGCAATTTTAAGCGGACCGTTGTCGCACCAACATTTCACCGCATTGCATATAGGATTGAATTTAGTGTGTCAACCTCGTGTCGGCCTTATCATTGCATCACGAAGTATCTGAATTTTAACGTTAAACTGGGTGAAGATCATGTAATGAAATTTTTTGAAGGTGGGAAAGACGTCGCTCTTGTTTCGTAGTAAGTATAACCAAATAGTACGTGAAAAACAATCAATAAAAGTGACAAACCAAGTACAACCAGAAATAGAAGATACGGGTGCAGGACCCCAAACATCCGAGTGAATCACAGCAAAAGGCGTAGAACTGGGCAATGAAACATGATTAAATGAATTATGACAATGTTTGTTAGCAGTACAGACATCACAAACAAATGAAGTAAAAACAGTAGCTGACAAAGAAGGTAGCATAAGTTTCATAACAGAGATAGATGAATGTCACAAGCGACAGTGCCGGGAATAAAGATCTGAGGTGCTGGACAGGAAAGCCTGAGGAGGAGCCACCAGGCAGAAGTCAAGCACGTACAGACCATTGACCAAACTACCAGAGCCAATCACCATCCCTGTCTTCAGGTCCTGAAACACATAAAAGGAAGGATGAAAAGTTACCGAGCAGTTCATAGAATTAGTCAAATGGCTAACAGATAATAAATTTCGAGTGAAATTGGGAACATGTAAGACAGGATAAGGTGAGAGAGGAACAGGAGATGGAACCCTTCCCAACAATAGATGGAAAGGGAACCGTCAACAATGCTCACCTTATCACGACCAGAAAGAGGGGTATTGGAAAGAAAACCTGAGGCAGAGCCAGTCATATGATCAGTGGCACCGGAGTCAATAATCCAAGGAGATGAAGCAGCAACAGCAGAGTGAGCGTCGGGTGGTCCGGTGTGGGCAGATGAACACAATGCAAAAGCCTCCGTAGAGAGACTGTGCATCATGCGGCGAAGCGTAAGAACTTTATCGACAGAGAAAGTATCCGGCAGGAGAGAAGAAGGGTCAACAGTAGCATCTGTGAGATGGGCAGAACAATGAGATGAGCGAGCAGCAGAATGGCCAAAGTCACGACCACCACAAGAAGACATGCCACCTCGCGATGGAGGGAAACCATGGAGCCGAAAACACGTGTATCTGGTGTGACGGGGCTTTCCACAATAATCACAGATGAGATGGTCTTTGAAAGAACCCTTCATCTTGGAATCACGGAGAGGACGAACCCCTAGTAATAAAGGGGTACCAGCAGCAAGAGCAGAACTTTCAGGAGTGGAATCTTGAAGAGACTGTCGGCGATCAAATTCTTGCTGGACGATGCTATAAACCTCCGGAAGAGAGGGCAATGACAGACGGCCCAAAATGTGAACACAAATCTGATCCAAGTCCCGATGGAGGCCATGAAGAAACTTAAATGTCCGGTTGTGATCCTCACTCGCACGGACCATAGCCTCATCAACAGGGCTAACAAATATGAGGGAATCGAAATGGTTGTATTCCTGATATAGATGGTTGAATTCCAAGTAGTACGCGGAAGGGGGGGATCACCCTGACGGAGAGAGGATATCTTCCGCTGCAACTGAAAAATCTGAGCAACATTGCCCTTACAAGAGTAAGTGGTCTCAGCACGGCGCCGAATATCCATGGCAGTATCCAAAAAGAGGTAATGGCGAGCGATAGACTCCTGCATCGAATTCGTTAGCCAAGACATGACTAAGGAATTTCCGGAATCCCATTATGGCCACTCAGGGGAAGTCTTCTCTGGTTCCGCAGTTGTCCCAGTGACATATCCAAAAAGACGACGGCTCTTAAGCGCAAAAGTGATGGAGCGCGACCAGGACAGATAATTTGAGTCATACAAGCGAATAGTGGTAATTTGCGGAATATTGTGATCATGGCCCCCACACAGAGGAGGTGCTGGAGGAATCAAAGAGGGAACCAGTGTCGAGGTAGAATCGCTAAGCACTGACATAGTTGCCCTAGAAGAGTAATCTGGAGACAACCCGCTGAATTAGGAGAAGGGAGGAATATAAATCAACTCCATCTAAAAAAAACAGGGCATAAACCCTAAGAGACGGCGCTGGAATGGAGAACGAGCCTCACAGCATAGCCGGCGCTGGAGAGAGAAGAGCCCTAGGAAGACGGGAAAGCCCTAGAGAAGCCGTCGGACGCGCCTGGAGAAAGCGCCGGACGCGCCTGAAGAAGCTGACGGGACGCCGTTGCGGATCGGCGCAGGAGAGGCGCGGCTAGAGTCCGCCGCCAGGAGACACCGTCGTAGGGACGTGCGCTGGAGTGCGGCGACGGAGGCGCATGGTGTTTGTCGGGGTGTTGTTGTCGTCGATTGGGGACGGGCGAGGTCGGGCGAGCGAGACCGAGGAGGCGAAGGCGGTCCGAAAGAATTAGGGCATCCTGTCCTCTGATACCATGTTGAATAACTTGCAATTGATAATTACAATGAGGCTTGTCCCCCCTTTGTATAGAGGTGGACTCACAAATACAAAGAAATAAAATACACCAATACAAAGAAATAAAATATGATATTGTAACAAAAACAACAAATTTTTCCTCTTTTTATACCCAAAATCTTCTCTCCTCTTATTTCCCAAAATAGCAAAGCACAACTCAACAAAATGTTCAATTGCATTGTCGACCAAAAAACATATACAAATCACCACAAAATTTACTTCCAATATATCTGATAGAAATGACTGATACAAATGATAAGTAATTGGAGAAGAAATTAAATATGGGGAGGACAATTCATTTCATTTCATTGCTAAAACATCAGCACGGCAAGGTATTTAAACCCACAACAGCCTAGCATTTAAAGCCCAGGCGGAACGGTTACCTGTCAAATACATAACTGACACAACTGCTAGTTCTAACAGAGAACCGTAGGAATGCATGGGAGAAACCGCGCCAAAGACACTCAAATGTTACCTGTCAAATACATAACTGACACAACTGCTAGTTCTAACAGAGAACCGTAGGAATGCATGGGAGAAACCGCGCCAAAGACACTCAAATGCAACTCACGATACATAACACACTTATAAATGAAAAAAATAAAGACACGTAACAATACACCCTTCCTTTGAGATCCTTGACATCAAGGATCGAAGGGCGGTGAAAACGACTTCCTCTTTGCAGGCTCCATCCCATTGTCATTGCTCCCATTCAGATTTTCCAAGGCTTGATGGGAGCAGCCGGATCACACTGTTCATTGGGATGATAACTTGACGTCAATGGTGGCCTCTAGTTCTTTTCCTTAAGTTTGGCTCGTCGATTACTCCATGATTGGTTGCGGACCTGAGGATGACAAATATTTCACAGCTCGTCTTGCAGAAGTGTACCGACCTCCATAGCATGGAAGATGTTCTTAAGTTGTGGGTAGTATCTATTGGGATTATTGTTATTTTATGCTTTTTTATGTTATTTGGTCTGTAAATAGCCTATATAGTTCATATTGTATTTGAGATATATATATATACACGCTTGATCTCCTCGATGGGGATCAAGGCTTTTCATTCTACAACATGGTATCAGAGGATCACGCCTAGGGTGTTTGTCCCGTCCCGTTGGTGCTCGATCCCGCTGCCGCTCCCTCCACTGCTCCCGCTGTCGATCTCCCTGTTGTGTGTCGCTGTTCCCGTGTCGCTGCCTCTGCGTCGCTGCATCTGTGTCGTCGACTGCTGCCACAGCTTTGTGTCGTTGTTCCCGTGTCGCTTCTTCTGTGTCGTCGACTGCTGCCGCTGCTTTGTGCCATTGTTCCCGTGTCACTGCCTCAGCGCCGCTGCTTCTGTGTTGTCGACTGCTGTCGTTGCTGTGTGTCTCTATTCTGTGCCATCGACTGTTGTCGCTGCTTTGTGTCGTTGTTCCCGTGTCGCTGCCTCTGCGCCACTGCTTTTGTGCCGTCGACTGCTTTTGTGTCGCTACTCTGTGTCGCTGTCCCCGTGTCGCTGCTTCTGTGTCGTCGACTGCTCCGCGTCGCTGTTTTAGGGCTTGTTGCCGCCTGTTTAAGGGCTTGCTGCCGCCTGTTTTAGGGCTTGCTGTCGTATGTTTCCTCTCCCCCCCGTTCTCTTTGTTCTCTCGATCCTCGATCTTCATTGCGGGAGAGATCTCGTTGATATTTGGTCCATGGATTCCAAGGACACCTATGGGTCCTCTACGAGACGGATTACTAGCATTCTCCTCGATGAGAAAAATTATTTTTCATGGCCCACATCGATGAAAGTATCCCTTGCCGGCCGAAATAAGCTTTCATGGCTGACTGGCGGCCCCTTTATGCCTCAATCGACCGCCACAGATGACAAAAAGGAGTTAGTCATGTGGTCGACGGAAAAGAACATGGTTCTTGGATGGATTCAGTGCTCAATGGAGCCTCGCATCTTTAGTCAGTTCACGCGCTTTGAGGACATCTCCGAGCTTTGCTCCGCTCTCCAGCACACCTTTGGGCACACGCGTGTTGATGCCCAGATTTTTGGCATCTTTCAGGACATTGCTTCCGTTACTCAGGGAGAGCGTTCCGTTCTGGAGTACTTCACTTACCTTCAGGATCGTTTTCTTGAACTTAACGATCTTGAGCCTCTTAGTGCCCTGGAATCTCCTGTTGATATTGCTCTTATTCAGAAACAACGACAACGTCTAGAGACATACCAGTTCTTGATGGGGCTTCGCCTCGAATACGAGTCTACCCGTGCTCAGATTGTGGGGATGTCACCTTTGATCGATCTTCTTGAGACCTACTCCATTGTTGTGGAGCATGAGAAACGTATGCAGCGGCACTCTGGTCTCTCCTCCACTCGTTCTATCTCCTCTCTACCTACTGAGTAGATGACCCTTGTTGCTTCTTACCGACCTCCCACCTCCAGCACTCGTGGACGAGGTGGTCGGGGTTCCTCTACCCAGCCTGGAGGTCGTGGGCATTCTGATGGACATGGATTTACGGGTCTTCCTGACCCTTGCTCTCACTGTGGTCATCTGTATCATGACACCAGTCGCTGCTATCAGTTATACCCACATCTACGGGGCTCTGAGCGTACTACCTCTGGTACTGTTCCTAGACACACTGTTGCATCAGCTGAGTCTTCCGAGCCTGTCGAGCGCACTTTGGGTGCCAACTTCTCTGACTTCTATCACATGATGACCCAGTTTCAGCAGTTTCAGCAGTTCCAACAGTCTCAACCTTCCACTACTGCCTCCGCTTCCACTTTCCCTTCTTCCTCAGGTACTTCGTTTGCTTGCTCTGCGGCCACGGTTGACCAGGATTCGTCACCCTGGGTGATTGATTCTGGTGCAACCGACCACATGACTGGTATGTCTTCCCGCCTGCTTCAGGTTATCCCCTGCTCTTCCCAGGACGTGCTCCTCGTTGATGGCTCGGTTACCCCTATCCTCAGCCGGGGCACCTCCCCTCTCTCGTCTTCTTTCTCCCTTGACTCTGTTTTTCTTGTACCTCAATGGGCCCTCAACCAATTATTTGTTAGTAGTATTACTCGCTCTTTGAACTGCTCAGTAACTTACTTCTCTGATTGTTGTATTTTTCAGGACCAGAGATCTGGGATGACTATTGATACGGGATATGAGAGGAGTGGGATGTACTACCTGGAGCTACCTTCTCCCACTGCTGCTACCACCACCACCACTGACACCTGCCCGCCTACCTCTCCTGCTTCCCATGCTATGTCGTCGAGTTTGCTTTGGCATGCACGTCTCGACCATGCTAGCCCTTAGCGGATGTTGTCTGTTTGTCCTGATATGTCTTGTTTTTTTCCTTTTCACTGTGATGTATGTGAGCTGTCAAAACACACACACAACACGTATGTTCCTTCTGTTAGTCGTGTTATTTCTTGTTTTGAGTTGGTGCCTTCTGATATGTGGGGCCCTGCCCCTGTAATGTCATTTGATGGTTTCTCGTACTTTGTAACTTTTATTGATGACTACTCTTGTTACTTATGGGTTTATCTTCTAAAACATAAATCTGAGGTCTTATCTGTCTACTCTCATTTTTCACGTATGATACAGACCCAACATGGTACTTTTGTTCATATCCTCCGCTCTGACAATGGAGGCGAGTCCACTTCTAGTCCTTTTGATCACTTTCTTCGCAATGATGGCACACTACACCAATTTTCGTGTTCAGGTACCCCTGAGCAGAATGGGGTGGCCGAACGCAAAAACCTCCATCTCTTAGACTCTGCTTGTTGCCTTCTTCGGGGAATGAATGTCCCTAAGTCCTATTGGAGTGCTTCTCTTCTTACCGCAACTTTCCTTACTAATAGGACTCCTTCTAGTCCCCTTGGTGGTGTTACCCCCTCCAGTCTTATTCATCCTCCAGTATCCGCCTTCCCCATCCCTCTCCGGGTCTTTGGTTGTGTGTGCTTTGTCCAGGATCGACGTCCTTCTACGACCAAATTCGACGACAAGGCCATCTGCTGCCTCTTCCTCGGCTACTCGACTACCACTAAGGGTTATCGTTGCTATGACCCCTAGTTGTGTCGTATCATTTATTCTATGGATGTGACATTACATGAGGAGGTTCCTTTTTATCCTGCACATTTGACACCCCCTGCACTTCCTACTGTTGTGCAACCTCTCCCGGTCTTTTCCTCACCACCAACCGCTACCCCCCTACTGCTCTGCCAGTCCTGCTGACATACTCTCGCTGCCATCCGCCCCCTCCACCAGCTACACTCACTTCTCCTCTAGTCCCAGATCAACAACCTCTTCCCGACGCAGGTAACTCTCTTGAGCCTCACTCCTCTACTTCTTCTGTTGACTTACCTATTACTCTTTGCAAGAGTAAATGTACTTGTGTTCGTTCCTCTGTTACTGAGCATCCACTGACTAGTGTTGTTTCCTATCAGCGTTTCTCACCCTCTTACCAGGCTTTTGTGACTACCGCTGATTATGTTCGCCTGCCTGCTTCGACCGCTGAGGCTCTCTGTGACCCGCGGTGGGTTCGGGCTATGGAGGAGGAAATGTTTGCTCTCCGTCATACTGGGACGTGGTCTTTGGTTCCTCTTCCTCCCGAGAAACGTACAGTTGGGTGCAAATGGGTCTATACAATGAAGTACACTGATGATGGTACCATTGATCGTTATAAGGCTCGTTTGGTGGCCAAGTGCTTTACTCAGACTCCGGACGAGTTTGGTGTCACCTTTGCTCCTGTGGCTAAGTTGACCAGTGTTCGTCTTTTGCTCTCTCTTGAGGCTTCTCGGGTGTGGCCGCTCTACCAGCTCGACGTCAAAAATGCTTTCCTGCATGGTGATTTCTAGGAGGAATTCTATATGGCACCTCCCCCCCGGGTTTGCTCTTCAGAAGGAGTATTCGGGGAGAGTTTGCCGCCTGCTCAAGTCTCTGTACGACTTAAAGCAATCCCCGCGGGCCTAGTTTGAACGGTTCAGCTCAGTTATTCTTCAGTCAGGTTTCATTCAGTGCCGTGCGGACCATACTTGCTTCATTCGTGCGACTCCCGAGGGCCGTCGGGTTATTGTCTTGGTCTACGTGGACGATATTATTCTCACGGGGGATGACCCTTCTGGCATCTCTGAAGTGAAAGCTACACTTCGCTCAGCCTTTGAGGTGAAAGACCTTGGACCTCTCCGTTATTTTCTCGGGATTGAAGTAGCATGCTCACGACAGGGCATCTCGATATCGCAGCGCAAGTACACCTTAGACCTTCTTCGGGACACTGGCCTACTTGGGTGTCGCCCTGCGAGTACTCCTATGGATACCAACCATCGCCTTCATGCTGAATTTGGCGATCCTCTACCAAACCCCTCTCAGTGCCAGCGTCTGGTTGGCCGCTTGATATACTTGACCAATACTAGGCCCGACATCAGCTTCTCAGTGGGCATTTTGAGTTAGTTTATGTATTCTCTCAGGACATCTCACCTAGAAGCTGCTCGGCGTGTTATTCGCTATCTTAAGCGTGCCCTTGGTCTTGTACTATTCTATCGGGCTGATAGTGCCTCCAGTCTCTCATGCTTCACTGATGTAGATTTTGCTGGCTCTTTGACTGATCGACGGTCAACGACAGGTCTTTGCGTATTCCATGGTGATCACCTTGTTCATGGCGGATCAAGAAACAACCTATAGTATCCTGCTCTTTTGCTGAGTATGAGTACCGCGCTATGGCTCTCGGCGTCACTGAGTTGGTTTGGCTTCGATCACTGCTGACTGAACTTGGCCTACCTCTTGCTACTGGCTCGACTCTCTACTGTGATAATAAGTCAGCTCTCCTACTTACTCAGGACTCAGTACTACATGAGCGTACCAAGCACATCGAGATGGATGTTCATTTTTTGCGTGACCACGTCCGTACTGGGACCTTCCAGCTTTCTTCTCCTCGGTCGAGCAGCTTGCTGACGCCTTCACTAAAGCTGTTGGTCCTACTCGTTAAGATTTGACTATTTCCAAGCTGGGCATGATTGATAGCTTTGCACCAGCTTGAGTGAGAGTATTGAGATTATTGTTATTTTATGTTATTTGGTCTATAAATAGCATGTATGGGTCATATTGTATTTGATATATATATATACACACACACACACGCTTGATCTCCTCGATGGGGATCGAGGCTTTTCATTCTACAACAGTATCTTCCTTTGTCAGAGCGGAGCTTGAGTTTGGCCTATACTGGGAAATGTTGGAACACGGTTGAAATTCTAGCGCCCTGATGAGGAGGTTTCACTTGAATGAATCGACCATTGCCCTTGAATGATCTCGCAGGAGTGTTAGTTGGAACGAGGTGTCGTTGTGGTTGAGCATTCAGGGCGGATGAGGAATATCCCGTCGGCACACAAAAAAACCTCAGGATAGTCCATGTTGGGCAGCCGTCAGAAAGCTTCTGAATGGTGAGACCTCATCTCCCAAGCAGCTAGTGGAGGAGACGAAGTTCCAGCCTCACAACTTTCCGTTGTTATGGCGATCATGTTGTGCAGTTCTTCACTTGTTCTAGTTTGCTTTTCGTACATCTCACATATTTTTGCTATATTTCCTCAATTTCTTCGTGTAGCTCTAAATAATTGAAATCATCGACCTTCATTGTAGCGGTGGCCAGCGAAATTTCAAAGTTAAGCGGAAGGCTGGAACGATGGTTCTAATACCTCTGGTTTGCCTTTAGCAAGAGTTTAGACAAACAGGGAAAGCAAATTATGAAGAAGTCAGGAAGAAGTAATTAGAGAAGAAATTAGATATGAGACCGACAATTTATTCCATTTCATCACTAAAACACAAGCACGATAGGGTATTTAAACCCACAACAGCCTGACATTTAAAGCCCAGGAGGGAACGGTTACCTTTCAAATACATAACTACTAGCTCTAACCTTAGTTATTAAAGGCGCAGGGCGCACCGAGGCACAAAGAGGTCATGGAGCCTAGGCGCATGGCTCAAGGCGCAGACGCACACCTGACGAAGGCAATGCGCAACTACATTCATTTTAAATAATCAACATCAAACATTATTTCATCTCTTCGATCAAATTCTACATCTATTCTACTAATTAATCATTCATTACTATCGTTTACGTCTCTTATAAATAAAAATTAATGTGGTCACTTGCATCATATCTAAGTTCTTACGTACAATTATCTTTCACAAACATCAAATCAATAAAAAAATATTAAGTTCTTACAATTTTTTTAAAAAACATATTATAACAAAAATCTCACTCATGAGCGCCTTTTATGTTCTAAAGATGCAAATAAGGCGCACAAATGCACAAACGTCTGAGCCTGGTGAGCCTTGAGCTTTAGGCGCGCCTGAGGCGCACCTTTAGCAACATAGGTTCTAACAGAGAACCGCAGGAGCGCGCGGGAGAAACAGTGTCACACACTCAAACGCAACTCACAATACATAACGCACTTATAAATGAAAATATAAAAACACGCAACAAATACCCTGACAATCTTGAAAATACAAAATCTATCTATATCATAGTTCCTGTGTAGGTAAATTGTCGTGGTAAACAAGGGATTATCATGTACTATGCACACAACTTCGTTGCAAGTGCACATGGCTCCGCTTTGTCACACTACTTTCCTTGTCACACTGCATTGGAGGATTGGCACATGCTAATTTTCCTTCACACAAGCATATTGTACATTGACGAACGACTACATCTTATGCTTATTTAGCACATAGTTCACTGCCACATACTAATAGCTTGCTAACCCCTCACCTGCTACAACCCAAAAATAAAACACACACAGCAGTCTTGTTGCGTGTGGGCACATGATTCCACTCTGTAGTACATTGTTTGTAGTTTGTGTTGGAGTTTTCAGGGTGATCTGTAAGTAGTCAGACAGTTAGTCTTACTGTCAACGCAATATGAGCCTATAGAGTCACACATAAGAGCGTTTGGAGAAGTTGAAGGAAGGATTGTGTTGGGCTTACTCATATTGGATATGAGTGAAGACCAATTATGTGACTCATTGGAGTTGTGTGCGTTGGCAAGTCATATCGTCGTGTTCGATAGCCATATTGTCGTGTTGACTCGACGATATTGGGAATATCGTCGTGTTCAACATGACGACACTCTGTTGTGACTTGACACAACGATATCATCGTGTTGCCTCGACGATATTGTGAATATCGTTGTGTTCAACATGACAACATTCTGTTGTGGCATGATACGACGATATCATCGTGTTGACTCAACGATATTGTGAATATTGTTGTGTACATCGTGACAACACGACAACATCATCTGTTTACTCCAAATTAAGTCCAGAGTCTGCAGATTGTGGAGGCAGGTGGTTGTCTTATATCCTTGGGTATAAATAGACATATGATTAGGTTTTCAAAGTGACTTTAAATAAAAGAAAAGAGGGCTTAGACAGAAAGGGGTTTTCCCTGAGCCGAGACCTAGAATCCGCCACTCCCTCTTCTGCGAGATCCTGTTTGGTTGTTGCCGCCTCTCCTAGAATGAATCTAGCAATTCATAAAGATGCTGAGGGCACTCCTTCTCTGACCAAGGTCTTGTTGGACAAGACCTTGGGGTTCTCCATCGTTCGTGTAGACTCATGTAGAGGCATAGATATATTTTTGTGCTTTCGTGAACTCAAAGACAAGGAACTTCTGGAGCATCTTGATTGAGTAGAGACTCAATCCCCTGCAGGTAACAATATATTTTACATTTGTTGTGTGTGTTTTACTTCTTGATTAATGGTTCTCGCAAGGTCAAGTTCTTGTTAGGGTTTTTCTTAGACCCTATTCCGTTGCGCACATATGATGTGTAACCACTTAAGGAAAACCCAACAGTTTGTCTTGTGCCACACATTGTTACATGCACGCCAATATTATGAAGAAAGGAACTTGTTGCTCGGGTAAAACGGAGGTCGTTTGCGACAACAATATCTGAAATTGCTCGAAGTATTCGATAAAGGAGACAGATTGTTTGAGGGTAGCGACGTTGCCAATGGGATTTTCTGGCAGTGACGGCCAGAATCGGAGAGTGCACAGGTCGCGGAAGTCCTCCCATGAGGATTTCTGCGTGTTCCCGCGTGAGTTGGGTAAACCATAATTGTGTCGGCCTGAGGAGGTTGAACGAGACGATGATGACCCGTTCATCGGCTGGAAACCGCTGATTGGAGAAGAAAATTTTGCATAGGGTGAGCCACGCAAGTGGATCTTCAAGCCCTTCATAGATGGGGAAATCCATGTGGATGGAGCGAGGGAAAGTGAAACCTTCCGGTCTGGGTAATGCGGAATCCACTCGGCTAGATGTTGGAGAGGCCACATTGGCCACTGACGGTGGAGGCGGGGCATGCTGTAAGGCGTCCAAACGAGAATTTAAAGCTTCCATCTTAGCATTTTGGGTGTGGAGCATGGCCTGGAACATCTCCACGACTTGGTTGAGCAAAGGCCCTCCGTAGTCGATGGAGGGAGTCTGCGGAATAGTAAAGGAAAGGCAACAACCTAGCGGTTGTGAAGGTCGGCGGCGAGGGCACAAGGAAGTGATGTGGGGAGCAGAGAGCATCTTGGTAGGTGTCAGAGAAGGAAGCACCGACGTTAGGCTCTGATACCCATAACACATCCCTCTTCAACAACACCTATACAACAACATTCTCTTTGTTGGATAGTCACCGCCCCACCAGATCTTCCCTTCCACCACTGAAAATGATTATTTTGTGAGTTTTACTTTCAGTTTTCATTTCTTCGCATTGTACGGGTTCCTTGTATTTCAAGTAGTATTTGCACAATTTGATGTGATTTTTCTCTTTCGGTAAACGTGTAACACTTATTTGCCCTGTACTTAATTTCAGTGTAATCTGAATTTTGTGTCATAATTACATGTTTGCTTAAATTGTGATATTAGTGATCAATTGTAATTCCTCGCGGAAATTTTAAAATTAACATTATTTAATCAATTGCGAGTCAGAAGCAATTGCATGACTCAAGCTTTACATTTGCATTAGTGTTAGGATTCTAATTCGTAGGTTTTTTTATGTTCATTGGATTGTGTGTGCTTGCATTTCTCCTGCATTTCATTTAATGATTTGTTATAGGTTTATTGCGCTCATCGCGTGCTCAACTGCCTTTCATTTAGGGTTAGGGCTTCGTGAATCCCCTACTTGTAGATTCGTCCTGCGTCATCAAATCTTTTCTTCTTAAAAATTATTGTGGCACTAGTGGAGCCAATAATGGATTATTGGACAATTTTTCTTTTTTTCCTTTTGATACTCTATTTCAATTTTTTTAGGGTTATTAAGGGGCTTTTTAACTAGATTTTCTAAATTATTAGTAGTGTCAGGCATGCAGAGCCCACATCAATTTGGCTTTTCATTAAAATTTTGGTTGGGCATGGTATTCCTCCTACTTAAGGATTCAATTCTTCATCAAGTGCATAGACTCAATGATTATTTTAGGAAGATTCAATGTGTATTTGATGAATTCTTTACTTGCAACATTTTCCTTGTTCTAAATTTTGTTATCAATTTGAAAATGATCGGCTTTAATCCATACAATCTTCAATATAAGAAGTTTTCAACAAGTTTGTGAAATTCAAAGCACAAGCATCATGATCACAAGTTCGATACTCAAATCATTATTTCAAGTGGACGAGAATGAAATTTTGTACAAATAATTTCTTTGATTTTCTCATTGAAAGCATTAAATATTTGTTAAAAGATTTAAATTATTTTGCTCATTGAAAATTTTAGGAGCATGTTGCATGATTGTCCGCATCTTATAGTAGCTAAACTTAGACAAAAATAGCATACATTACATAAAGTAAAATCCTAATATTCTCTTTGTTTTTGTGCAGCATTCATTGTTTTGTAATTGAATGGCTACTGGGGTTTAAGGCGGTTAGGGCTTTGCTCACCCTTTTCTTCCTTCTATCATAAATAAAATAAATATTTGCTCCCTCCTCTTCGCCAAAAAAAAGTGAAACCGTAAAAATAGTATTTTCCCTAAAAAATACTGAACTGAAAGATAATCATTTGCCCAAAAATAGTACTCAACAGGTCCATGTAAAAATTATAGATAATGCTCCGGTTTGATCTTTTATACCAATAAATTTACAAGAGACAATTTAGGCAAAATACATAAATCAGTCTCTAAAGTTTGGGGGGGGGGGATTTGAAATAGGTCGCTAAAGTTACATTTGCTTGAAACAAGACCCTCGGGTTTCTAACTTTTCTGAAATCAATCCCACTTAACTTCCCATCATCTTTTTTAACGGATTTTGCACTGTTGGCGATCACGAGGCAGCACGCCCATGTGGTGCGTGCTTATGTGGATATTAATTATATTTATTATTTTAAAAAATAAATAAATCTATTACTTTTTACAAATAACAAAAATTAACATGGCTTATTTTACTAATGTTTATTCCTAGACATATACATAGTTCTGAAGACATATATACAGTACTGAAAGTAAGGCTATCCATTTATGTAGTTCGAGGTTTTTATTTTCTAAGTATTTACTAGCTAAAGTACAAATTATGATTGTGCAAGATAATCCCAGGGAGAAGACTTTATTCTAATATGACAGTAGTTCGGACTGACATATTTTTAGCAGTTTATTTAAAGATAAAGTACAAAGTTTATTGTTATCTTAATTCTATTTGATGGCTTATGTGAATGTTTGCAAGTACCCCTTTATCTTTTTCGCAAATATATATGTATTTCTATGTCTTCACTACTATATAGATGTCTAGGAATAAATATTAAAAAAGTAAGCAAGTTATCTTTTTTTTTATATAAAAAATAATAATTTAGTTTATATTTTTTAAATAATGAATATAGTTAATATCCACATTAGCATCATCGGCACTAGTGTAATCCGATAAAAAGGACAATGGAAAGTTAAGTGGGATTGATTTCAAAAAATTAGAAATCTTTGGGACCTATGTCAAACAAATGAAATTTTAGGGATCTACTTGAAACAATTGAAATTTCAGGGACCTATTTCAAATACTCCTCAAACCTTAGGGACTGATTTAATTATTTTGCCTTTAGAATATTACAAATTAAAAAAGATAGAAGTAACAAAAAATTATATACCAAACATATAAAAGGAAAAAAGAATGAATACCCTGGACATTCCCTTACATGAGTAGAGCATCCCTCCATGAAGGTTCCAAATAAAAGCAATAATTCAAATCCAAATCTTTGAGTGTTGTATTCTCATCAATTTCAACTTTGTCCGCTGAACGGCCCAAGGAGGACCCCTTCAAGTCAAATCTTCGGTGAATTCTTAATTCTGTGCAAAACATGTTCCCCATAACAACGAACCGGAACTGCAAATCAAAAAGAGGTATGATTTTACTATTATAGAAAAAAACAATTTGAAGAATATCACTACTTGTGCAGTTGACTTTCACCTTTTGACCACTAGAAGGTTTCACCCTGTGGAGACCAAAAAATTTGGTTATAAGTGTGTTCTCGTAAGTTCTTACGTGATGATGATAGTTTGGCAACATCCGTAATAGTACCTACAAGAATACTACTTATTAGTAGTCATGTGGCAATGGCATCTTTTCTACTGAAGATAGGATAATAATTGATATCGCATTAGCATAATCCAAACTATTTACAGTAAACATTATGCATTCTTATTTTTCATTGGTTTCTAACGAAAGCTTTAAACTTATTGATGGGCATCACATTTCACAGGAGACCGACCATTATCGGAACCCGCCCGATTCTACTTACACAGGAGGCGGAGTTAGGATCATCGAATGGATGATCCTAGCTGATAGTCGCGTTCAGAAAGACGACAATTTTTATGTATTTTAAAAAAACTTTTGCATGTATATTTAGTGGTTTTATGTTTTGAATGATCGTGATCATCCGAAATGAGATCTAAGTTTATAAGTAGGGGTATAGGGGCTTATTTCCAGGGATTGCGGAATTTGGAGAGAATTTTTGGACTCTGGCGATCTTCAAATGGTACCGATTCCATGGATTCTTGGTGCTGAAGCCAAGGTAACTATCTTCCCACCACCTATAACTACCTCTTCCCACTAGTAACCGTCCATAACAACCACAATTTTTGAAATTCTCCCCGTTATCTACAATAACCACCACCAGGAAGTTAGTTATTATTGCAAATCCTACATTCCAAGTCTCAAACAAAACTGCTTCCATCACCCCACTACACGATCTCCCTTCTCAGCCAACTCACACATTCTGTTACGCCCCCGAACATGACTCAGTTCTTTGGGCGTACTTACGCTCGCAGGCGGAAGACGAAGACAGACGGCAACGGGGCTGAACCACCCCGGTTCAGCCCCCACTCTCTAAAGTGGCGGGTTGGGGGGCTGAACCACCCTGGTTCAGCCCCGCGTGGGAGGGGCCGGCCGACCCCTCTTGGTCCGGGCATATATATATACCCGGGCCCCTTGGTGTGGAGCATGCAAGAGTAATTTCAGGTATTTCTTCCCTCCTCCCTAACCCTAATCTCTCTTAGCTTTCTCATAACCTCCATTTCTCTAGTCTTCCCTTAACATTTGGTATCAGAGGATTCGTTTCTCCACCATGGTTACCACACGCACGCAAGAAGAAATCACTCGATTGGAAACCCTAGAAGAAAACTTCGTTGGCTTGACGGACTCGGTGGCCGTCATCGAGGAGGAAATGAGGGTCTCTACACAGCGATTGGAAGAACGGATCGACACCCGAATAGAGGAGATCAAGGCGTTATTAGCGCAAAATCTGAAAGGGAAGATGACGGCACATGAAGAGGCCAGCGGATTACAAAATCAAGCCGCCGAAGCCCAAGCGTCCCAACATCAAGGCCCGCAAGCGGGCGAAATCGCGGGATTGGCCAATCCCGCGCGTACAGGCGCAGGATCGAGCAGATCCGGAATCGACGGGGTCGGCGGCTACGCAGCAGGGTGGGGGAACCGGGGGTAGTCATCGGCGACCGGATCAACCCCCATCCGGGCGGGGGACTACGACACATGGCCTCCGGGGTGGGCGCGGCACCACGGTGAGCAAGGGGAGTTCGGCGGGGGTCGTCCTCCCTGGATTCGGCCCGGCAGCGAGCCGGGAGGGGCTGGAAGGGCTTCCGGAGGACCAATGGGAGGGGTGGGGGGCATCTTGCCTCCACCGCGTGGAGCCGGTCCTCCGGGAGGCTACGACGTCGGCGCTCCTTGGGGCGGCCAGCCATTTCAGGGCTACCCGGACGCCAACACCGGCCCGATGGAGCCGAGACGACCGACATGGAACGGGCAAGGGCAAGGTTGGCACGGCCAAGCCGCTCCGCGAGCTTACATGTCTCCAAAGCTAACGCGAATGAATTTTCCAAGGTTCAGCGAAGGGAATGCGCTAGAATGGGTACAGAAGGCCGGACTTTTTTTTATTTATCAAGAGGTGTCAGAGGGTCAGTGGGTGCAACTAGCGTCGTTTCACTTGGAGAACGACGCCTTTCAGTGGACGCAGTGGTTCCTGAGGGGAAGGGATTACGTGTCCTGGACTAATTTCGTGGTCGGGTCACCGCCCGATTCAGGCCAATGGAATATGAGGACTTTGAGGCCCTCCTACAGGATTTGCGACAGAGGGGAACCGTGATGGATTACCAGATCGAATTTGAGAAATTGGCAAATCGGGTGCAGTGGGAAGAGAAGACGTTGCTCAGCTGTTTTGTTTCGGGACTGAAGGAACACTTGCGTGATGAGGTACAAGCCTTTATGCCCTGCAGCCTAAATCATGCCATCAGCTTGGCCTGCATACAAGAAGAGCGCTACAACCGACAGCGGACGCTCACCACGGGGAAGCCGACGACTACCCAGGAAGCTGTACGACGAGAGACTCCGGCGGCCAGTGAGCCAACTGTAACCCGACTATCTTGGGCCGAGCTCCAGGCAAGGAAAGAGAAGAGTTTACGTTTCAATTGCGGCGAGAAAATAGAAGTTTTTATGTTACATGAGGATGCCGAGGACGAGATCGTTTCGGGAACAGAGTTGGAGGAGGACTTGGACTTGACCGAGTTCAGTGTGTCCCTACAGGCCAGGGAGGGATGCAACGCTCCCCTTACTATGCGGATTGGGGGTAGGATCAATCAAGAGAAGGAGACGACTCTGGTGGATAGTGGGAGCACCCACAACTTCATTCACCCTGATGTGGCACAACGGGCGGGGCATGCGATTGATAAGGGGGCGTCCTTTCAGGTCATGATGGCCGATGGAAGCAAACTGCAGTGTGAAGGGGTGATGAAGGGGGTGGAGCTATGGATACAGGAGTACGCAGGGCGCACAGACGTCTACCTTCTACCCATCCGAGGGTCTGACATGGTGCTAGGGGTGCAGTGGCTGCAGCAGCTGAGGCAGGTGACCTTTGACTGGGACCATATGACGATGGAGTTCCTGCAGCACGGGAAACAACATTGCCTGAGGGACCTCAAATCTTCGCATGTGAAGGAAATATTCTTTCGTAGCTTGGAGCGTCTAGAGAATCAGGGCAGCACGATGGCAGTGATTATGGAGGTTACATCGGCGCCTACTGAGGCTCCAATTGTACCCGCTCAGATGCAGGCACTAATGGCGCGATATGCAGATATCTTTCAGGCACCCCGCACACTGCCACCACCGTGGTTTCGAGATCATCAGATTCAGCTCAAAACTGATACAGAGCCCACCAATATCCGACTGCATCATTACCCGTACATCCAGAAGACCGAGATAGAGCGCAATGTCAGGGAAATGCTGACTGTCGGAATTATTCACCCCAGTACCAGTTCCTTCTCGTCTCCCATCATTCTGGTTAAGAAGAAGGACGAGACATGGCGGTTTTCTGTGGACTATCGTGGTCTTAACAATTCTACTATCAAGTACAAGTTTCACATTCCCTTGATCGAGGAACTACTAGACGAACTGCACGACGCTCGCCTTTTCACCAAGCTAGATCTCTGATCGGGCTACCATCAGATTCGGATGCGTGAGGACATACACAAGACAACCTTTCGTACTCATGATGGGCACTATGAATTCTTGGTGATGTCTTTTGGGCTCACCAACACACCGTCCACATTCCAAGCAGTGATGAACGAGATCTTCCGGCCGCTCCTCCGTCATTCAGTGTTGATATTCTTCGATGACATCCTCATTTACAGTTCCAGTTGGGAGGAGCATTTGGTCCATGTTGAACAGGTTTTCACCCTCCTTCGCCAACATCAGTTGTATGCCACGCAGTCCAAGTGTTCGTTCGGGCAGACGGAGGTGGAGTACCTGGGACATTTGGCATCCGCTAGTGGGTTCAAGGAGGACCCTAAGAAGATCGAGAGCATGTTATTGTGGCCTCTCCCACACACGGTCCGAGCGCAACGGGGGTTCCAAGGGCTTACGGGATATTACAAGCGCTTTGTCAAAGACTATGGCAAGATCGCTCGACCGTTGACCCGACTATTACAGAAGGACGGTTTCCACTGGCCGCCTGAGGCGGAGGATGCCTTTCAGGCCCTTAAGGGGGTCATGACAACTACCCCGGTGCTCGCACTTCCTGACTTCACAAAGGAGTTCGTTCTGGAAATATACGCGTCCGGCGTACGCATTGGCGCGGTGTTGATGCAGGAGGAGCGGCCCCTGGCGTTCTATATCAGGGCGTTAGCGCCTCGTACGCTGGGGCTCTCCACGTAGGAGAAGGGGATGTTGACGATCATCCATGTGGTGGCTCTGTGGCGACTATACTTGTTGGGACGACATTTCAAAATACGCACGGACCATCAAGCTTGAAGCACTTCTTGTATCAGCGGGTCTCCACCCCGCTTCAGCAAAAGTGGGTGACAAAGCTGTTGGGGTATGATTATGAGATCTTTTACCGACAGGGTAAAGAGAACGTGGTTGCCGATGCCTTATCACGCCTACTGGAGAGCACGACCGCCCACATTTTCGGGCCCCTACTCGACTCGCTAGATGATGTTCAGGAGGAGATCATACGGGACCCCGCACTGCGAGCCATTATGGAGGCTCTTTGACAGGGGCAGATCACTACGCCAGGCTATCAGCTGCAAAACGACCGACTATATTATCAGGTGCGGGTGGTCATTCCGCCAAACTCGGCCTGGAAGACGGACATGATGCACGAGTTCCATTCATCGTCATCGGGTGGACACGTGGGAATCCTCCGGACCTTTCAGCGAGCACGGGCTAATATTTTTTGGACGGGATTACGACGCGACATTCAGCAGTTCGTGCAGCAGTGCGAGATATGCCAACGACAGAAATACGAGACGACCTCTCCAGTTGGCTTGCTGACACCTCTGGAGATCCCGCACCACATTTGGGAGACAGTGTCCATGGACTTCATCGACGGATTGCCAAAATCTCAGGGCAAGACTGTTATATTGGTTGCTTGTCATGGCGTCGCTTAGGCGACGCCTTGACGTCCAGGCGGCCAATTAAAAACAAGGCGTTGGCGCCTTATTTTTTTAAAAAAATATGGGACTAGACAGCGGTTTATATATAAACCGCTGTCTATTCTAAGGATATATAAACCGCTGTCTATTCCTGATCATTAGAATAAACAGCGGTTAATATATAAACTGCTATCTATTCTGTCTGATCCATAGAATAGACATCGGTTTTTACAACAACCATTGTCTATTCTAACCTGAACCCTATCAAAGACAGCGGTTAATACATAAATCGTTGTCTATTATAGATCCTTAGAATAGACAGCGGTTTTTATATAAACCGTTGTCTATTCATGATCCTTAGAATAGACAGTGGTTTATATATAAACCGTTGTCTATTCTACCACGAACCCTATAATAGACGTCGGTTTTTACAACAATCGTTGTCTATTCTATAGTCGTTGTAGAAACTGTTGTCTATACTATCTATTTGAAGTCGTGAGCCGTAAATTTTAGTTTTTACCTCGACTTTTTGGTTCTTACAGTCGCTGCTCTGTGCGAAAAACCCTAAAGGTGATTTTGTAAAAGTTTCTGCTCTAGTAGCTTCGATTTGACGATTGTTCTTCGACATATCACATATTCTCATTTAGGTATATTATTTCTTCATTTTCTCAGTTTTGAGCTCTTTGGTAATGTCTTTATTAGTAGTAGTGGTATAAACATTGTGTAACAGCCTAGCAGACACCCACTGAATCTTCCATTATCATGTTTTGGCTATGCAAAATGTATATAAAGTTATAAACAACACTATAGACAACATTTTTGTATTTGATAGGTATAGTCTAATTGTTGCATTTTAACCCTTATTATACATATCTAAACCACCTGACTATATAGTTCTATATTAGCATTTAGCACTAACATAGTAACATATATATTTATATACGTGATTGTGTGGTAGACTCAATATCATTGCGGGTTTTTATAAATTTTGTTTCGGGTTTTTGTATGGTTTAGGTTTTTTGTATGATTTTCTTATTACATGAAAATGACTGATAAAAGATCTTCATCAAAGTCAACAAGAGACTTTACTAAAATGAATGAATTAAATAAGCTTAGGATGAAGGGGAAGAAGCTTTTTATTTCTATGAGTGATGATTGTCGCATTATTCTCGGGTCTGAAACAAACAAATTGATAAGTTATATGAGATCTCTTATGAGATGTTATATGCCAATTATATATGCTGCATAGAAGAAAATTGATAAACAACTTAAAGATCAAATATGAGAAGAATTAAATGTACGTAACTTTGTTATTAGTGTTTACATAATTGTGATGTTTTAGTTAATTTTTAATTAATATTGTTTATTATTTTCAGATTTATTTTGATAATATTGATGATCTTCGCAATGCATTAATAAAAAACATGGATGAAGTTGGAGGTCTTGGAAAACCAAAATTTTTATCACTTATGTAAATGATGTTGATTTGGAGCATCTATATAATGTTCATGTCAAGTATAACTTTATTACTGCTAAAAACTGGAGAATATGTGATAATTTATTTGTTCAACCATCACACCACTCCGGAATATATGGTTATGTGTTCTTATAATATTATTAAATTCAATGTTTTATATCATTCTCTAACTTTATAACTTATAAGCAATCTAAATATTAACAAATATTTCTTTGTGTATGAGAAAATTAAGGTTAATACAGAATGAACAAAAACACAAAATACCTTTCATACTACTTTCAGAATGGGTTATTTTGGATTAGAAAAAAAAATGATATTAGTTCTCTACTTCTATCTCGTATTTTTTATTTTAAAAATTGGTTTTCTCAATAATTTAAATGATAATTTATTTTCATTTTATTGTCAAAGTTGAACAAGGTGCAGCTGCACCAATTTCACGTGCGGAGTTATGAAAAGTCGGTCATAAAAAAAAAATGAATACATTAATAAACATGCAGTTGAGTTGACATCTAAAATTGTAAGTGTAAATGTAAATATCCGGGCAGAGTTAGAGCTGGTGGCAAGTTTTCCACAATTAAAAGTTTTTTTAAGAATGATAGGCAAAGCGAGAGGAGATCATTAGCTTGTATTGAAGATGTGGAAGCTATAGTCCAAAAAGACTGAGCCAGCAACAAAAATTATTGAGCCAAGAATAACAAGAGCATCAAGCCTATATAAGTCAACAACAACAAACACATCAAGCCGAGATGAGTAGTAAGAAGAATCAAATTGAAGAACTTATGCACATGTTTAGTGTTGGAACTGGAACAAGTTTTGCTCTTGCACGTGAAACTTCTCAATACATATCTCAGGTATTATTATGTTTAATTATTTATACTTTTATGAAATGTCATGCTCTTTTTTTGTTGAATAGGTAATAAATAATGTTTTTGTTATTTTTAGTTTGTCAGCCGGTGTCTGAATTCAGGTCATATGAACCCGAGACATCACATGCGCGTTTGCCTTCTTCGGTATTATAATTATTATTTTTGACTTTTACGTAATCAATGAATTCAATATTGATGTCTAAAATACTGATTCTTTTATTTCCACAGATTACAAATAAATTCATTATTATGTTACCCAGTTTCATATATACGATGGAGAGAAAATAAAAAAATATCTCTAGTATTAGATCTAACAGTATTTGGGACTGTTGAATCAGCGAGTACATACTTTGAAATTTCTGAGTTGTATGTTTTCTAAATATGGAAAAAGTTGGAGTTAACATCATATTAGCATGTATTGTGTGAGTACTGAGTGTCAAATATTACAAATTAAGATTTTTTATTAATATATAAATTGATTTTGAATTTACATGTTTTTTACAGGTACATAAATTCACAATTAAAGAAACTTGAATATAGTTGAAGTGTATATTTTCATAATCCAACAACAAATTTTGCTTTTGATGATAAGTATGTCAAAGCACATTCAAAATTACGAGCTGAAAATCTAAAAATCAGGTTTAGTCAACACAAATCGGATTCTTTATTATTTTTGTCCTATCATATATTGCAAGTATGAAGTATCTCTGTATCAATGATTATTATTATTTTTTATTTTAATTAACTTATTAATTATTTCATTTGTTTCACAAAGAATATTGGATGTTGGTTATTATTAATTACAATAATAATACAATTTATTGGTTTGATCCACTAGATTTTAACATTCGTGATAATATTAAAAATATCATTATAAAGTAAGTTTATTAATAATTTATTTTTTATTTGGAATTCAGATTTGGTTATAAACTAATTTTTTTATATTTTATGAAGTGCATTTAAGGGTTTAGCAAAGGATCGGCAAACCAATTTTTACAAACCAAAGGTTTTAAAGTGGAAGCTGGTAAGTTATAGTCTATATGAGTATATGTATTGTAATTTTTTAAATATTTAAAAATTTGCAACTAAAATCATTACCAATTATTTATTTTTTAGTGTCCAAAACAACCAGATAATATTCAATGCGAGTATTATATCACGTGCTACATGATTGATATAGTTTATGCTCTTAGAAGTGTGTCAATGTCATCATTGATAAGTTAAATGCATGTAGATTGGTAAATGATAATAATTATGTTGAATTGATTTTAACAATTTTTTTTTATTGCAGATCTATGATGAAGTGACACAATTTTCGTCGGAGAAAATAGATAATATTTGAAATAAGATTTGTGATTATATAATCACTAATTGTGTTTAATGATTCATGATTGACAAATATATTTTTTTATTACAGATCTATTTATGTAACGCATGTTACACATTAAGTTACTTGACTAACTTCACACTTGTATAGAAGTAGAACAAATGAAAATGACCTTTAAATGGTTCTTTCACCTTGCATAAACTCAAAATTAGCTCTCCAAGGCTTCCCTTTTAGGTATCAACTAACTTCTTGGAATCCTTAAACTTGAGATCGAATGGGTTTCAAATAAAATTTTTCGTGGGATATTATGTTGTTTGACTTGAATGTGAGCTGTTATGGACCCACGATGGGAGGCTACATATCAATGTTGACCAAATCATGTATAGATAGAGCACAATCGCTAGCATCCACGTTGCGTAATTTTTATTTTGTTTTTTTTGCCGTTGAAACTTCTTTTAATTTAACCCACATGTGTTAAGCCTTGTGTGGGGAAATTTGGATATTTGGCTTGATTGAGGGCTTAACCATATTTGATGATGCAATGAATTAAAAGAGGTATCAAATTAAAACATAAAAATTCTCGCGCTCCCCTTCCTTTCTCTCCTCTTTCGCTCCCGAACAAGACCCAACTCCTGCGACCGAATCGACGCCCCATCCAATCCGAAGAAGCTAGTGTCAGATGTCAGCTTGACCGACTTCCTCCCAAGCTCTATCCTTCTTCCACTCCTCTCTTGCCACCATAGGTTCCAGGAGTTCGAAGAAGGGGAATTCTAATCTCCTTCACGATTTCACGCTCGCAAATCTGCACACAAGATCCCAAACGAGAGCTTGTGACAAGATGATATCAAAGGAAAACACTCCCAACGAGGCATATCCGAGTCCTCCCACCTCCCGCGACACTTCTCCCATCCGCGCACAAACCGCACCGCTGATCCCATCAGGTTCCCATCCGCCCCTACGACACTAGCTTAAGAATAGCTAGTTCTTTAAATGAGCATGTTCTTTAATTCGCACTCTTGTAAATGAGCATGTTCTTTAATTCTTTATACTTTAAATATCCTTCATTATGATGATTTCTTTAGCTTAAGAATAGTCAGTTATTTCATTGTCCCGGCCTAATTCTGCATTTTATATGTCTTGTTTATGAAAGATGGAAGACCAAAAGAACAACAGTCTTGCTTCATCCATTGATAGCAATGATCTTGATCCAAAAACTGATCCAAAAAGAAAAGCAAAGTCAAATGATCCTGGATGGAAGTATGAACATTGATCCGACCTAAAAGATAAAAATACTGTTAAATGTAATTTGTGTGATAGATTAATAAAAATTTGTATCAAAAGGTTGAAACAATACTTATGTGGCGGGTATGGAGATGTATCAAATTATTTTAAGACTACTTCTAAAATAACATCTGAGATGTATTGAGCTTTAAATGATAAAAAAGGACAATGTGCATCTGACTGCTGCTGATGATGATAATGAGAGTGAACAACAAAGAGAGCCAACAGGATCACATAATGTATCACTTGCATTATCTACAACTAAATCGTCATGTCTCAAGTTCTGGGACAAGTGCCAAAAAGAGAAAAATAATCAACTTGCCACAAAAAGGGGGTCATATGGATGCCCATGTGAGACGTGCTCCTAAAGATGTAGTTGATGATAGACGTGCTAAAGGTGTTGAACAAACTACTATCGAGATATGTTTTAAATCACCTGAAGAGAAAAAGAGAGTTGATAGTTATGTTGCTGACTGGTTTTATGAATGTGGAATTCCATTCAATTCTGCAAAAAGACGGAGTTTTGAAGTCATGCTTGAAGCAATTGGACAGTATGAGCCTGGTTATAAAGGTCTTAGTTATCATGATTTACGAGTCCTATTATTATTGAATACAAAAGATAAAATTAAGAACATGAAGACAAACTATCAAGCGTATTAGAGGATATATGGTTGCACTCTTATGTCAGATGGTTAGACAGACATGAGAGAGAGACATTTGATCAATTTCCTAGTCAACTGTTCAGAATGATCCTATTTTATGGGTTCCGTAGATGCATCCAGTCATATTCAAGATGGTACAATGTTATCAGAGTTGCTTGATAGTAAGATTAGAGAGATTGGAGCAGAGTGCGTTGTTCAGGTAAATTTTTTTTTTTCGTTAATTTTCACATTTCAAGTTTAATAATCTACAACTTTCGATATATACAAAGTTATGTTATATGCAGGTGATGACTGACAATGCTCCAATTACAAGACAGCTGGTAAAATTTTAATGGATAAAAGACTCACATTATTCTGGACTCCTTGTGCAGCTCATTGCATTGATCTCATGCTAAAAGATATAGACAAGCTACAACAGAACAAAATCGTGATAAGAAAGACAAAGATGATTACAAATTTCATCTATATGCACACTCGTTTACTTGATGCAGTAAGGATACTATAGGTGGTGATCTATCAGTGACTAGATTTACAACATCATTTCTTACTCTACAAAGTGTACTTAAGCATGATGATGCCTGGAAATTTCAAGATGCTTTCAATGATGTTATTGCAAATTAGTGCCCGATCAAGAATTGCAAGACAAGATTGCAGAGCAAGATACTAACTACAAAACATCTCGAAATAGTTTTGAAAAACATATGACTATTAGGCAACAAACCACCTTAAATACAAGTAAGCATTGATTACGTTTTTTTTCTTAAATTATTTATATGTTAAATAATTTATATTTATCTTAAATAAATAGTTGATTGATGAGGTGCACATGGAGAACCGAATGTTGACCTTACAAAGGTAGTATTGCGCATACTTGGCTTATGTTGTTCTTCTTCTAGTTATGAGCGCAACTGGAGTACTTTTGAGTTTGTAAGTATACAAATATTCAATATAAAATTTAATATTTTTATATTTACTAACAAATTTGCAATTATCTTGATTCAGATTCACACACACAAAAAAAGAAATAGATTGGAACATCAAACGCTTAGTGATCTTGTATACATCCAATATAATCGTCGTCTACATGCACGATTCCAAGAAAGATGTGAAAATGGAAGAAATTACAACCCTTTAGTGCTTGAGATCTAGATTAGAGTAGTAAGTGAATGATGAACAAATCAGAGGATGCTCTAGTTTTTGATGATGACAATCTCACATGGGAAGCTGTATAGAGAGAGAGCTATTGAAACTAGGGCTTGAAATTTATGAAGTGGAGCTGGAGCTAATATTCAACTAATTGATGAAGGGGATGAAGATTTAGATCATTTTTTTATTGTCAATGATGATGAAGATATTGAAGATAATTATGGGCAAAAGACAAGTACCTCAAACCAACCAAGCACATGCAATGCCAATGAGGACTTCCTAGATGATTCTATTTGATCTTTTATGATTATTTAAAGTTTACGTTCAAAACATTATTCATGCTAATATGTTATTGTGTATGAGGAAAACATTTTGAATTTGACCATAATATTATACTATGATATTTTTGTGCTCACTTTCCTGTTATTTCTTTCTCTGAAGAGTGAAAACTGTATTGAGTGACATTGTTTTTTCTTACTGTTTACTGCTTCATGGTATGAATGAATTGAGAATTGAGAATCTGAGATATCAGAACTTTTGTGTTTGCTACTTCATGGTATGAATGTGTTGAGAATTGAGATATGGAGATATCGGAAGATATGGAGATATCGGAAGATATGGAGATATCGGAAGATATGAAGATATCGCAAGATATGAAGATATCGCAAGATACGAAGATATCGCAAGATACGAAGATATCGCAAGATATGAAGCCATCGCAAGATATGAAGCCATCGCAAGATACGAAGATATCGCAAGATACGAAGATATCGCAAGATACGAAGATATCGCAAGATACGAAGATATCGCAAGATACGAAGATATCGCAAGATACGAAGATATCGCAAGATACGAAGATATCGCAAGATATCATGATATCGCAAGATATGCTTACTGCTATGAAGAAATAATCTGTGTGGCTGTGTTGGTAAACAATCTGTCAAGTTTAAAAAAAAGAACTTTAGACAGCGGTTCATATAATAACCGTTATCTAAAATCTGGCATGCAGGCATATAGACAGCGGTTATTATATTATTATAATAACCGCTGTCTATATCCTGAAAGCTATAGACAGCGGTTATTATAATAACCGCTGTCTATAGCATGCATTGTACTTTCGACAGCGGTTATTATAATAACTGTTGTTTATAGTCCAATGCAGGTTATAGACGGCGGTTATTATAATAACAGTTGTTTATAGACTGTCGTTTTTTAAAAAAAAATTGGTGCCTTGCGACTTGCACGCCTTATTGTCGCCTAGGCATCCGCCTTGTTGCCTAAGCGTCAAGGCGCCCGGAGCTCGCCTTGACGTCGTGACGCTCTGAGCCATCCTTACACCGATGAGACAGTCGTCAATCTCTTTGTTCGAGAGATTGTTCGTCTCCACGACATTCCACGCGCCATCATTTTAGACCGAGATCTGACTTTCATCGGCAATTTTTGGCGGGAGCTCTTCTTACAAGGGACTAGCCTACGCTTTAGCACGGCGCATCACCCCCAGACGGATGGCCAGACAGAGGTACTCAATCGGGGGGTGGAAACATACCTCCGTTGCTTTGTGATGGACGAGCCGCGAACGTGGACCAGTTAGCTACACTAGTCTGAATACTACAACAATACCTCCTACCATTCCGCCAGCAAGATGACCCCGTTCGAGGTCGTATACGGTCGTCCTCCCCCCTCTTTGAGCAGCTACGAGCCGGGAAGCACCGCATTGCCAGCGGTGGATCGGGCACTCCGTGACCGGGACCGTACTAGAGCCACGTTACGTGAAAATCTCCGAACAACACAGGACCGCATGAAGACCCAAGCAGACAAGCATCGCAAGGAAATGGAATTCGCAGTAGGCGATGAAGTCTTTCTCAAGCTACGTCCCTGCCGGCAAGTCTCGGTGGCACGCAGAATGAACCAAAAATTAGCTCCTCGCTACATGGGCCCTTTCGCATTCTCCGCCGCGTCGGCCCTGTTGCTTACACTTCGGCCCTTCCCGAGGGGTCGCACATTCACCCGACATTTCATGTGTCCTTATTGAAACAAAAGATTGGTGATACCGTACAGGCCAGTCCTTTTTTTCCCGAGGCAACAGTGGCGGGTGAACTTCGCCCACTACCTGAGGACGTCCTGATGCTCAAATGGAAGCGATGGGGTGCTGAGTACCGACCTGAACTCCTTCTCAAATGAAAACACTTGTCAGAAGCGCACAATACATGGGTTGATCTACTGGAATTCCGAGAACTCTACCCGGATTATCACCTTAAGGACAAGCTGATTTTTGATAGAGGGGAATGTTACGCCACCAAACATGACTCAACTCTTTGGGCGTACTTACGCTCGCAGGAGGAAAACGAATACAGACGGCAACGGGGCTGAACCAACCGGTTTAACCCCCACTCTCTAAAGTGGGGGGTTGGGGGGGCTGAACCACCAGGTTCAGCCCCGCGTGGGAGGGGCCGGCCGGCCCCTCTTGGCCCGGGCATATATATATACTCGGGCCCCTTGGTGTGGAGCATGCAAGAGTAATTTCAGGTATTTCTTCCCTCCTTCTCCCTAACTCTAATCTCTCTTAGCTTTCTCATAACCTCTATTTTTCTATTCTTCTCTTAACGCATTCATCAGTCAAGATCCCCAGTTTCTCCTTGCAAGATTTCCAACACACGCATTCATCAGTCAAGATCCCCAGTTTCTCCTTGTAAGATTTGCAGGAACGCAAGATTCCAAGGTCCTGCAAACATTCCTACGCTAACAGCCAATCTATGAATTTGACTTTCGTGTCTATGCATTATCCCAGCCCAATGCCTCCCTCTAAATTCAACTATTCTTCATTCAATTAAGCCATCCACTTCTAGTTCCCAGTTGAGCCGCCTAAATCCTGAACCCAACCCACTTCAGCAACCTTCCATACTGAGCTCAGTTGGTGATGAGGACCAGTTTAGAGCTGCCTTATCAAGGAGGTCTGGGGTTCAAGCTCCATCCTCAACAACCCGCCATTGGAATTAGCGACTGCGGCCAATAAGATCCGTTGAGATGCGTTGGAGACACTGGTTTGCAGACCTATAGCACACCCACAGTAGACCGTTATAGATACTTGGATGACGTCAAAGGAACTCAACTTACTTGCCCCTGGGCTTCGTGGAGAGTATGGTCATCTTCATTCAATGAAGATTAATGCTCTCAAGTCAAGGGGAATTGATGGGGATCACATTTCACGGGAGGCCGACCCTTGTCGGAACTCGCCTGAGTCTACTTACACGGGAGGCAGAATTAGGATCATCGAATGAACGATTCTAGTCGATAGTCATGTTTAGAACAACGAAGACATAGGCTCCGTTTGGGAGGGCTTATTTTCATCGGTCAAGCGGTCACGACTGCATGAACCGGACCTTAATTATGGTCCGGTTCATGCGGTCGCCACCGCTTGACCGGTGAAAATAAGCCCCCCCCCAAACGGAGCTATAGTTTATGTATTTTGTGATTATATTTCATGTATACTTAGTGCTTTCATGCTTCAGACGATCCTGGTCGTCTGTAGTGGATTGTAAATCTATAAATAAGAGTATAGGGCTGATTTCCAAGGATCGCAGAATTTGGAGGGAATTTTTGGGCCCTCGCGGTCTTTTGTGGTTAACTACCTCTTCCCACCACTTATAACTACCTCTTCCCACTATCTATAACCACCACAAATTTTGAAATCCTCCCCATTATCTAAAGTAACGACCCACAGGAAGACACTTATTATAGCAAATCCTACATTCCAAGTCTCAAACGAAACTGCTTCCATCACCCCACTCCACACGATCTCCCTTCTCAGTCAACCCATGCATCCATCAGTCATGACTCCCAGTTTCTCCTTGCAAGATTTGCAAGCACGCAAGATTCCCAAGGTTCTGCAGGTATTCCTACACTAACAGCCAATCTATGAATTTGGCTCCTGTGAAAGCTTCCTGTGCATTATCCCAGCCCAACGCCTCCCCTAAATTTAACTACTCTTCATTCAATTAGTCCCTCCACTTCTTGTTCCATGATGAGCCGCCAGAATACTGCACCCAACCCACTCCAGCAACCTTACAGACCACCCGACTTCTCCAATTCCTTCACCCTAACTTCCCCGTTGCCCCCCCCCCCCCCCCCCCAACTCATCCTGCAACCTAAACCTCCCTGGATAATCCTGTTACTACAGGAATTAACATCAGACAACCTATTCTACAGCAAAAAACTGCAAGTACAGCTCTGTCCCACCTTGAAATTAACAACATACTGATTGGGCCTCAATTATTTGTGCAAGTTCTAGCACGAAATCTTCATTTCCATTGTTGAATATTTTGTGAACAATCATGCTACTTTGACACGACAGATACTGAAAATATGGGGCGAGAGAGGGAGAGGCTGGTGTCAGATCTGTGGAGGAGCAGGAGAGGAGTGATGAGTAGCAGGAGGAGGAGATTGAGGAGGAGAGGGGAGATGTTAGACCTACGGCTCAAGGGGAGCTGCTTACATACAGGAGAAGGAAATTGTCAGTAGTACCAGATCCAATGTTTGTGCCCAGCCTAGCTCCTAGTTCTTTGGTCATGTCACTCCCTACTCCTGGAGCACTTACATCACCACAAGCCTCAGGTATATCTTTGCCCATACTTCACTTGGCCCGACTGTCACATTATGGAAGACTACTCGCAGCAATGCGGGAAATCCTCCTAATAGATACGGTTGGGACCTTGCGTCCTTTGTCTCTTATGATCATATTTCCTCTTCCCACGAAGCATTCATTGCATTGTTGGATAATATTATTATGCCTAACAATTGGCAGGTTGTCAAAGATAATCCAAAATGGAAGGCAGCTATGAAGGAGGAGATGAGGGCCCTTGAGAAAAACAAGACATGAGAGTTGGCACAACTGCCAATGGACAAGAAGGTCGTCGGGTGCAAATAAGTGTTCCCTGTGAAGCAGATCCTAGATGGACAGGTCGAGCGCTACAAGGCTCGATTGGTTGCCAAGGGGTACATCCAGACATATGGCATTGACTACAACTAGACATTTGCATCAGTTGTGAAGATGAGCACCGTTAGGACTCTAATCTGACGGCGAATGGTGGATGGATGTTACACCAACTAGATGTGAAGAATACATTTCTTCATGGAGATCTAACAGAGGAGATGTATATGGAGATACCACCATGGTTTGACACGACCAAGACAGAAGGCAGAGTCTGCAGGTTGAATAAGTCCCTCTATGGGCTAAAGCAGTCACCTCGTGCATGGTTTGACAGGTTCAGAAAGGCGATGATTGGGATGAGATATCGCCAGATAAATGCGAATCACACAATATTTTCCAGGCAGAATGAAGGTCACATCACCATGCTTGCAGTGTATGTGGACGACATGATCATCACGGGAGACAATTAGCAGGAGATTAGTCGCCTCAAGGGGGCTCTGGGCAAGGAGTTTGAGGTGAAGAATCTGTGTCTTCTTAGGTATTTTCTTAGGATTGAGATTTCTTATGAGGTAGAGGGGATCTCACAAAAATGGGGGTGTTGGGGTGCAAACCTGCTGCGACACCAATCGATCAGAAGTGCATACCGGGTGCTGAGCAGGGGAACCAGTGGATCGTGAGATGTATCAAAGGCTAGTTGGGAAGCTGATTTACTTGAGCCACACTCGCCCGGACATCTCCTCTGTGAGCGTGATTAGTCGGTACATGCATGACCCAAGGAAGGGTCATATGGATGCAGTGTACTGAATTTTACGGTATTTACATAATGCTCCTGGAAAGGGGGCTGACGTTTAGAAGAAATGGGCACGCGAAGATTGAGGGTTGTTGTGACTCTGACTGGGCAAGCTGTACGGATGACAAGAGATACACTTCAGGCTATTGTATATTTGTGGGAGGCAACCTGGTACCTGGAGGAGCACGAAACAGTCAGTAGCGGCTAGATTGACAACAGAGGCAGAGTATAAAGCCATGGCATTAGCAGTTGCAGAGCTCCTGTGGCTGAAAGGGATGCTTGTGGAGTTGAAGTTGGATCAAGGATATGAGATGAAATTGTGGTGTGAAAGTCAGTTAGCCATCAGTATTGCAAATAATCAAATCCAACACGGTCGAACCAAGCATATAGAGATTGATAGGTTTTTCATCAAAGAAAAACTTGATTGTGAATTACTGGAGTTCAGTCACGTCTCGACTAAGGGTCAGGTTGCAGATTGCTTGACCAAGGGACTCAATTCAGAGGATATGATCTGGGGTCGTGACAAGATGAGATTAGTGAATATCTTTCACCAATTTTGAGGAGTATTGTAATATTAGAATTGATGTATTGTTTGCCCTAATGATAATAAGAATTACTCATCGATAACTCTTCCCTTCTAACATAATATAGATGTACAATAGTGCTCGTCTCAATAAGTATGAGATCATTATCTTGGTCGCTTTACTTGAGTGCAACTTGAGTGCAAATTTTGATATATACACACACACACACAGGAGTGAGAGTCACAGGGATCCGCCCTTACGGCCAACCGCAATAGTACCTCGACTGCGATAGTGCACGGGAGGCCTTCGTGTCTTGCACGACATTATCCCGACCACGACATTGTCCCTATGCAAAGGTGGTACCACAGCTCGCAAACACCTAAGTGTTGTACTACGCTCGGCGATCATTTTGTTGCGTGCACAGGAGTTTGCGATGGGTGGGGAGAACACATTTTCTTTATAGGTAGAAGACTTTGTTTATACAAGTGCACATTTTTTTAAATAAAAGAAAAAAACGCATTAATTTAAAAAAATGTAATTTTTTTTAATAAAGAGGGGTATAATGGGAAAGTGAATGTTTAACCAAAGAGTGTTTTTTTTTGTTTTAATATAGTATATATATATAATATATATATACGATTTATATATAATACGCTCGAGTTTTTGGGGGGGTAAAAAAGCTCGAACGTATTATATCACGTGGTGTAAACAATTCTGCGTGATATAGCTTAGGGTTATTCTGTCCCCATCGCCGAATCGCAAATTCTTCCCTATCACAGCGCCTCTTGCCGATTTCCTCCACCTACCAGCGCAACGGTGTGAATCCCGACGATTCCCTCTCGATCGCAGCGCCCCATCGTGAATCCCGGCGATTTCCAAAGCTTGAGCTATGCTTTAACTGATATGTCGTGAGGGTTTACACTCAAGCATATGATCTCTTCCAGATGTAGTTGTAACCCTAAATTTTTCTTCCAGATTCAACCCCTTCGCAACAGTGTGAATCCTGGCGATTCCCTCCCGATCGCAGTGCCCCATTTTGAATCCCGACGATTTCCTTATTATCACAGCGCCCCAGCGTGAATCCCAGTGATTTCCAGATCATGAGCTATTCTTTAATTGGTATGTGTAGAGGGTTTAGATGATCCGCTTCCAGATCTCTTCCAGATTTATTTTAACCCTACATTTTCTTCCAGATTCAACACTTTGCATACTCCAGTTTTGGCTCAAGCTCCAGTCGTCTTCCATGTGGTATATTTCCATCTCTGCAATGTTTGTCTGTAAATATTTATGTGTATGGATGTGTGTGTGTGTGGATTTGTGTGTGGATTTGTGTGTGTGTGAATTTGTGTTTGTGTGTATGTGGATTTGTGTGTGTGTGTGTGTATGTGGATTTGTGTGTGTGTGTGTGGATTTTTGTGTGTGGATTTGTGTGTGTATGTGGATATGTGTGTGTGTGTGTGTGTGGATTTGTGTGTGTGTGTTTATGGATTTGTTTGTGTTTTGTGTGTTTATCTTTATAGTTTGAATATAACTACAACATTATCTTTGAAGTATATGTACATTTACTTGTTATATACAGTTTCACGTCATTCGCAGTGACGTCTAAGTCATCATATTTTGAAAGTATGCATGTTGTTGTAACTGAAATGAATACAGATTCTAATGAGCCGTGTTAAAGAACCATATGTTAGTTTGGTGTTTGAAAGTGTGGATGAAGCATATTGGTTTTATAATAGTTATGCACTTAATTTAGAATTTGGAATTAAGAAAGGATCTACTTCTAAATCATTTACCTCAGGAGATGTTATTGGAAAAAGGTTCGAATGTAATAAGTCTGGTTTAAAAACTTCAAAAAAGGGCGAAGGATCTTCAACGAGAGCACGTCGATTGACAAGAGTAAATTGCAAAGCCAAAATAGATATTCGCAAGAATAAGGACGATAGATGGGTTGTCATTGGATTTATAAAGGAGTATAATCATGAGTTAGATACTACAAGAAAATCTAAGAGACATCGCTCACATAATGTACTTCACAAAGATAAGGAAGTTAAAAAATTGATGGATCAACTTTATAGTACTGGAATGAGTCCTGCTAAGATTGCAAGGATTTTAAATGAAACAAATATTAATAGCTCAATATCTGCAAAACAAGTTCCAATACATTTGAGTGAACACCGCAAGAATAACATAGGAAATGACGGTGCATCGGTATTTGCATATTGAAAAAAGCAGCAAGAGTTAGATACAAATTTCTACTTTGACATAAAATTGGATTCTAATTTAGTCTGTCGTTCATTTTTCTGGGCAGATTCAAGGTCACGAAATGAGTTTTTAACATTTGAGGATGTTGTTATGTTTGATGTTACTTATAAAACCAACAAATTTATGATGTCATTTAAACCTTTTACAGGTGTAAATCATCATAGACAGTCAATTTTATTTGATTGTGCTTTATTTGCAGATGAGACCGAAAAAACTTTTTATTGGTTGTTCAATCAGTGGTTAAAGTGTATGTTTAACAAAGCACATAAAGTTATAATTACCGATATGGATGAAGTAATGTACAATGCAATTAAAAGAGTGTTTCCGGGCACGCGTCATATATTTTGCTCATGACATATAGGAAAACACCTAGTTGAGCATGTTCTTGAAATCTGAGATATTAATGGGGATTTTAAGAAGGATTATTATGAGTGTTTTAATAGCAAGGATGTGAGCACAAGTGAACTGAGATAAAAACTATTTATTCAAAAGTACAACATTCAAGGTCATAATAGTTGGTTGTCAAAGATGTGGGATCGAAGACAACATTGGGTTCCAGCTTATTTAAAAAATCATTTTGTTGCGGGAATGACGTCTAACGGTCGGAGCAAAAACATAAATGTATTTTTTGATGGTTTTGTAAATTCTAAAACTCAATTATTAAAATTTATAACTTATTACGAAAAGGCATTACATTCACGACATCAAGCAGAAGAATAAAAAGATTTCACTACATTGAATTCAGTGACTAATTTGCTGACAATCTATGCTCTTGAAAGATTTGCAGCACAATTTTACACCAAAAATATGTTTAGGTTTTTTCAACAAGAATTCAAGCAGATTCTAGAATGTTGGTATGCGGAAGTAAATTCAATTGGTTCTATTACAACATTTAAAGTTGGTCTTTCTTGTGATGATGCAAACAATTGGTGCACTGTCATCTATGATGATTGCAATACAAAAGTAATTTGTGAATGTGTTAAATTCGAGACAATGGTTTTTTTATGCAAACATCCTGCACATAATGGTTGCTAAAAAGCATTTACAAAGTATTTCTGACTTATATCAATTGAAGAGGTGATCTATTTCTGCTAGAAGTAAATCAAACAATGGAAAATTGGTTGATAATAGTGATATTGTGACGTCACTGATGAAATGAAAGCTAACTAATACCCAAACAAATATTTTTAATCTTGCAACTGCATATAAGGACGCATATGATCTTGTTATGTCAATATTAAATGGATTGTTAAAGAATATAAGAGATTCATTCAATTACTCAGAACCAGCAATTATTGCCAGCCAGGTAGGTTCTACTCCATTTTATCCAGATCGTATGGTATTTCAATTCGAGATCCTCCCATTGTGAAAACCAAAAATTGCATCAAGAATTAAATCGAGTATAGAGATCTCTCAATCACAAAGAAAGAGAAGGACTTGTGGTACTTGTGGTGGCAAAGGACATTATTCAACATGTCCCCAAAAGGATAAAGTAAGGTCTAAAACTATTTTTGTATTCTCTTTTTTTGGTGACTATATTGATCATTTTTATTATCTGTTGATTTATTTTAGCAGGTTGACATTGTGAAGAAAGGCCAACCCGGAGCTATGTCTAGATGAGTTTTTTGTTTCTTGGCATTGTGAGAACATTTATGATATTTAAACATGTTGAATTTTGTATGTGGTATGTTCAGGATGTGAGTTTTTTGAACATTGATGTTATTTTTATTATCTGTCGATGTTTAATTTGTTTAGGTCTTGTGTTCAGGGTGGTATGTTGTATGTTCAAGAATTATGTTCAGGATTGAATTATTTTGTCCAGGTCTTGTTGTTGAAATATTGATGGTAAACATTGAACATATTATGTTGAATATGATGGTATGGTTGTCAAATCGAAGCCAAAATTATGTTGAACATTGATGGTCTATAGCTAACTTGTTCAGGTCTTGCTCATCATTCTTGATGTCTAAACTATATAAACTGTCCAAGTCTTGCTCCAACTATATAAATTGCTCATCATTCTTGATGTCTATAGCTAGCTTGTTCATGTGAAGAGACAATGACAAGAGCTTGAGTGTCCAGGTCTTTCAATTTGGGGGTCTATTAGAATGAAAAAAACCAAAAAATATACACTCAAGCTTTTTTTCCCCTAAAAAAGCTTGAGTGTATATATTCCAATCACACACACACACACACATATATATATACATGCGAGTGAAACGGCACGGGCCTCCGACCCTACTTGAGTGCAACGGCACGGGCCTCCGGCCCTATGGGAGTGCAATGGTATGGGACTCCGGCCATATCTATTTATTTTTTCTCTCTTGAAGTAGGTCTCACCGCCTCTCTCCCCCTCTCTCCCCTCTCCTCTCTCTACTCTCTCCCCCAATTATTCTGCCACCCTCTCTCCTCTCTCTTTCTCTCTCTAATTTTCTCCCCCAAAACCTCTGCCCCCCCCCCCCCCCCTCTCCTCTATGTAGATTGACGGTTCCTGTTTTATGAAGTCATATCCAACTGTTAGAATATTTTGGGGATTTTATTGTCATGTTATTTACAGGTCATCCATACTTCTTATATATATATATATATATATATACATACTAGTGTCCGACACGAGGCTCCGCCGCTATGGCTACGCGCCACAGTACCCGGCCCGTGACGACGGGCATCGCCCGCACCTGGCTTCGCCCGCACCGCTTATATTTAAATATTTAAAAAACCTGCTTATATTTAAATATTATTAGACTATTTTAAAAAAATATTTTAAAAAATATTTATATAATAATAATAATATTTATATAATATTTTAAAAATATGTTATTATATATATAAGTATTTTAATAATATTTATACAATCTCTAAGCAGGCGGGATTAAATCCCGCCTGCTTAGGCGGGATTAAATCTCGTCCCTAAGCAGGCGGGATTAAATCCCGCCTGCTTATGCGGGATTTAATCCCGCCTAATTAATCCCGCCTGGGATTGTATTAATACCAGGCGGGATTTAGTCCCACACCGCCACTTCTGTGTGGCTTTTCGGGTATATATAGTTTTCCCTCCTTTATGTTGTGATTGTGGGCCTGAAACTGGCGGGTCAGTGGGTTTGCTAGGGTGGCGTATGGGCCTGTGCTTTGTTGTTCTTATTGACGGGCTTGCATTTGCAGGATTTTGGGCTTGATTTTGGACTGGGCTGATGGGTTGTAGGGTGCCCTAGAAAATATGTTGATTTGAGAGGCCCTATATAGGTTTAGGAGACCTAAGAAAAAATATGAACGGTCCTGATTCGTTGTTGTGATCAACGGCTGCGATCAAATGTTTGGTTTATATTCAACGGTCGTGATTTGATTCTGATACTTCTTTATAATAGATAAAGATATTGTTAGCAATATTAGGGTTTATGTTATTTGTCCTTTGTTTGTCCTCTATATAAAGAGGACCTCTTTAATGAAATCATATATGATTTTCCTCCCGCAACATGGTATCAGAGCCCGTGCCCTAAATTTCCGACCCGCATGCGCTCCCGCTCGCTCGCGCGTCGTTCGTCAGCCCGCCGCTCTCCGCTCCCTCTCTCCAGCCCGCGTCTCCCGCTTGCGCCGTCGCTCCGACTCGTCTGCGCTCCCGCTCGCCTGCGCGTCCTTCGCCAGCCCGCCGCTCTCCGCTCCCGCTCCTGCTCGCGGACGACTCCAGCCCGCCGCTCTCTCCACCCTTCTAATGGCATCGGAATAGTGTTCTCCCTTCCTCCGGCGCCTCCTGCCCTTGTGATGCTTGGATGGTTGGTTCCATTGCCGGGATTTCCTCTGGCATCTCCTGCCTCTTGATGCCCTAATTTCTTGGGTTTCCTCCCCTTCCGGATTTCTATTCTGGCATCCTCTTCCTCTCAGGATTTCTATTCCTGTGCTATGGGATCTAGTGGAGCGGATTCTCTCTCTCGCTCTACCGGTGGTACTCCGGTTCCTCTTTCTACTGGTCCTCCTTCGTCGGCCTTCTACTGTGGAACCACCGATCACAATACCTCTCAGATAGCTACTATTCGACTTGATGAATCCAATTATCTCTCGTGGTCCCGTTCTATTACCCTAGCGCTTAAAAGTCGGCGTCTCTTTGGCTATCTCCGGCCACATGTCGGAACCTGATCGGATTTCTCCTGAATGGCCGCAGTGGGAATACGAGAATTCCTTGGTCATGTCTTAGCTAATCAACTCGATGCAAGAGTCCATTGCCCGCAATTATCTTTTTCTTGACAGTGCTTCTGCTATTTGGTGTCGTGCAGAGTCTACATACTCTCGCCGCGGCAATGCTGCTCAAATCTTTCAGCTTCGCCGCCAGATCAGCTTACTCCGTCAGGGTGACCGTCCTCCTTCAGCGTATTACTTAGAGTTCACTCAGCTTTATCAAGAGTATGATCATTTTGATCCTCTTGTCTTTGTTAGTCTTGTTGATGAGGCGATGGTTCGGGTCCGGGATGACCTCAATCGTATATTTGAGTTCCTTCATGGCTTGCACCGCGACTTTGATCAGATCAGTGTTCAGATTCTGGGGCGACTGCCGATCTCTTCCCTTTCTGAGGTATATAGCATCGTGCAGCAGGAGTTTGATCGTCGTCAGACCCTTCTTCCGGACCCTGTGCCAGACGCCTCTGCTCTGGTTGCTACCATCCCCTCCCTTCTTGGCACTCGTCCATCCCGGGATCCCAGGTTGAGGAGCTCAGATAAGGATCACCTACTCTATGATTGCTGTGGCAAGAGTCGCCACACTCGGGATACCTGCTTCAAGCTTCATGTGTTCCCTGCCCCGAGAGGGGGTGCCCCGCCTCGTGGAGGTCGTGGCTCTGGCCGCTCCTCGGGTCGTCATGTTGTCTCCCGTGCGGCCCATCTTACTGACGCTACTGCCGATGTTTCTCCTGGATACTCTAGTACTGATGCCCCTGCCACTCATGATGTTTTTACTGCGGATGAGGTGCTTGCTCTTCGCCGCCTGATGCATGGTCTTTCTACGGAGCCTTCTGCCTCTTCCTCCTATGCTCATACGGGACTGTCAGGTGCTCATTCTGCTGTTTCTTCTCCGTCTACTCAATGGGTCATTGACTTTGGGGCCACGGATCCCATGACCGGGTCCTCTACAGGTTTTGTCTCCTATACTCCTCTTTCTGGGCGTGATAAGGTGAGCATTGTTGATGGTTCTCTTTCCCCCATTGCTGGCAAGGGAACCATCCCCTGCTCCTCCCTCACCTTGTCCTTTGTTCTTCACGTGTCTTCCTTTACTCGTAACCTGCTTTCAATTAGTCATTTGACCAACTCCATGCATTGCTCTGTGACATTTCTTCCGTCTTCTTGTGTGTTTCAGGACCTGACGACGGGGAAGGTGATTGGCTCTGGTAGCATGGTGAATGGACTCTATCTGCTTGACTCTGGCGCTGCTTCCTCTACTCTAGCTCTTCATTCCAGCACTGTTCATCCTTTGTACTCCTGACACTGTCGCCTGGGACACCCTTCTCTTTCTGTTTTGAAATTGTTATTTCCTGCAATGTCTGCTGCATTTTTTGAGCCTTTTGTGTGTGATGTCTGTAGTGTCAACAAACATCATCTTACTTCATTTAAACATGTTTCGTTGTCTAGTTCTACTCCATTTGCTGTTATTCATACTGATATCTGGGGTCCCTGCTCGGTCCCTTCTATTTTTGGTTGTACGTGGTTTGTTACATTTATTGATTGTTTCTCACGCACTACCTGGTTATATTTGATTCGTCACAAGAGCGATGTGTTTTCTGTTTTCCGACAATTTCATGTCATGATCTTCACTCAATTTCAGTCTCACATTAAAATTCTTCGCAGTGACAATGTTCGCGAATACATGGATTCACAGTTTGAGTGCTACCTTGTTGATCACGACATCCTCCATCAGACTACATGTGCGTATTCCCCTGCTCAAAATGACGTTGCTGAGCGGAAAAATCGTCATCTGTTGGAGGTTGCTCGGTGTCTATTGTCTACAATGCATCTCCCAAAATTCTATTGGGGAGATGTCGTCCTCACTGCTGCATACCTCATCAATCGGATGCCCTCACGTGTCCTCGGAAACTCTACTCCTCTGGATACGCTTGGTGTGCCTCCTACTCGTCTTCCTCCTAAGGTGTTTGGTTGTGCTTGTTTTGTTCATATCCATCATCCTCATCCCTCCAAACTTGATCCTCGTATCCTCAAGTATGTCTTTATTGGTTACTCCCCTACGCAAAAGGGGTACAAGTGTTTTCACCCCCCCCCCACTAGAAAGGTGTTTGTTAGCATGGATGTCACTTTCCGTGAATCCGAATCATATTACCCTATGTTTGCTCCCTCATCCTCGGGTGTTCCCTTCGTTTCTTTGCCCGTACCTCCACCATATCCCTCACTTCAGGGGGAGTCTCTACCAGTAGAAGTGAGTCCTCCTCTACCAGTGGAAGTGAGTCCTATTCGGGGCTCTCCTATATCCTCACCACCGACCTTGCAGGTATATACTCGGCGTATAAAGAGGACAAGCACAGACGAGCCTGCTATGTTGCCAGAACAGTCAGTGGATCCTGACTCAGGACCTTCTGATTTACCGATTGCTCTTCGCAAAGGTATCCGGTCTTGTACCCGTCATCCTCTATCTAATTATGTATCTTATGATTCTCTGTCTACCTCCTACAAGGCCTTTGTCTCCTCTCTTGCTACTTCTTCTATCCCTGTGTCATGGCAACAGGCTCTTGAGGTCCCTATGTGGCGAGAGGCAATGGTTGAGGAAATGAAGGCTCTGGAGAAGAACCATACATGAGATCTTGTCCCTCTTCCCTATGGAAAAAAACATGTTGGGTGCAAGTGGGTGTTCTCTGTGAAACAGAATCCACAAGGGATTGTTGAGAGATGCAAGGCACGGTTGGTTGCAAGGGGTTATACCCAAACCCATGGCATTGATTATCAGGAGACGTTTGCCCCGGTTGCTAAAATGAATACCATCAGGGTATTGGTATCTGTTGCTGCTTGCAAAAATTGGGATCTTCTGCAGCTGGATGTGAAGAATGCCTTCCTCCATGGTGACTTGGAGGAGGAGGTCTATATGTCTATTCCTCCTGGCCTCACTCCGGCTGGTGCTGAAGGGAAAGTTTGTAGATTGTTAAGGGCTCTATATGAACTGAAGCAGTCCTCAAGAGCTTGGTTTGGCCGGTTCCATAAGGCGATGGTGTCGTTTGGATACTCTCAGAGCAATGCTGACCATACGTTGTTCATCAAACGTAGGCTTGGGCACATTACAGTTCTCATTGTGTATGTTGACGACATTGTTATAACTGGTGATAATCATGAAGAAATTCAGAATCTGAAACAGAAGCTTGCCAGAGAGTTTGAGGTCAAGGACCTAGGAAAACTCAAGTATTTCTTGAGAATTGAAGTTGCAATATCAAAGCAGGGGATCTTTCTCTCTCAGCAGAAATACACGTTAGATCTCCTTGAGAAGATGGGGATGAGTGGGTTCAGACTTGCTGATACTCAGATTGAGGCAAATCACCGATTGGGGCGTGATGATGGAGAGGAGATTGAAGATATTTCAGGGTTTCAAAGGTTAGTGGGGAGGCTGATATATCTGTCTCACACTCGTCCGGATATCTCCTATGCGGTGAGTGTCGTTAGTCAGTATATGCATGCTCCAAAGACACGACACATGAATGCGGCACACAGAATTCTTCGGTATCTCAAGTCTTCATCAGGAAGGGGAGTTCTGTTTTCCCCGAGTTCCGACCTAAGGATTGAAGTTTATACTGATGTTGATTGGGCCGGATCTGTGGATGATAGGCGATCCACCTCTGGATATTGCTCTCTTGTTGGGGGTAACCTTGTTACTTGGAGAAGCAATAAGCAACAGGTTGTGGCACGATCTAGTGCGGAGGCTGAGTTTAGAGCTATGGCCCATGGGGTCTGTGAAGGCTTGTGGCTTCGGGCCTTATTGAGCGACCTTGGTCTCGTGGAAGGACTCATCCGTCTGTATTGTGACAATAAGTCATCCATCAGTATCGCTGACAATCCGGTTCAACATGACCGGACAAAACACATCGAGGTGGACCGACACTTTATCAAAGAGAATATTGAAAGAGGAATCATATGCACACCCTTTGTGCCCTCCAACGAGCAACTTGCCGACATTCTCACCAAAGGATTGAGTGGGAATTCATTTGACCAGATTGCGAACAAGTTGGGCATGATTAACATTACACGTCCAACTTGAGGGGGAGTGTTAGCAATATTAGGGTTTATGTTATTTGTCCTTTGTTTGTCCTCTATATAAAGAGGACCTCTTTAATGAAACCATATATGATTTTCCTCCCGCAACAGAGATATATATATATATATTGCAATCATTAAACTTAGGAAACTGATCAGAATACATCATTCTCTTTAATGAGTTAAAAGATAGCCTATGAGAAAAGAAGAATGGGAAGAGGAAAACTTATTCAAAGAGAAAACATCAAAAAAGGTAATAATCGAACAAGACTCTATTTATGAACCGTTGACAAAAAAACTTAGGTAGTGTGCTGGGAAAAAATTATAAGAGTTTCACTAGACAGGGCATCACGATCGACATGAAAATGGGAAATTTGGCCCTACCCCAAAGATCTAGGCAAGCCCTCCAACCAATCATCTACACTAAATGATAAAAATAGAGAATATATAAAAAAATGGTCAGATACAGAGAGTGGCCTTAACTAATAAATACAAAAAAACAATTGTGCTAAGCAAAATGCTCAGTCTAAAATAATAAACATGAACCTTCAAGAAAAAATCTTCCAATAGGCAACTAAAGTGTGCATGACAATATTTCAAAATTTAAAATGTATTAATTAAATTCTCATCCATTTTCGCACGGAAATACAACAGGAAAGAGAATAGTTAACTTATAAGCAATAAATGTAGTGGCCCCGTTCTTTAAGCAAGTCTAGAAGACGACCTAGGAATATTCTTTAGACAGCCTGTGAGCCTGTGAAGCACGGATACTTTCCCGAAGGCAGCGTACCGTATTTGGTACTGTTACATATCCGATACTCGCCGGATACACATATGTGGACACGCTTGGACTTTGCACATTGATGCAATGGAGGGACTGATTCGAGGTGGATATTCTAAATGCAACCCTAAAAGCGATGAGGTGTAATGCTAGTGCAAAGAGCGGTGCGTTCAAAAGTTAGAGACTTGCAGCTGTAATTAATTATATAAAGATTTGACAGAGGCATAGACTTTCACAAATTTTAATTAGGGAAATCAACACATGTTCGCAAATCAAACGAGACGCAATTAATTTAGGCACGCGCAGAATAAGTCTTGTAAATCATACGACGTATAATGCTAACAACAATAAAGTAAACATCCACTACAAGTTCAGGTGCCGAAATACACAACAATAAAGAACAAGACTGCATACCACAACTCACATGTGCAGGCGGAGGCGATGAAGGGTCTGGAAGGCACTCCAGGTCACTGCAGCACTGGGCAGGCTTATTCAGGGTGGGGTCCACGACAAGGGAGCAGGGGGGTTTCTCGAAGATGAGGAAACTGAGAATGGGGAATAGGAATGGCTCGGGAATAGCAACGAAGGAGGTAGGAAATAGCATTTGGTGGTTGTACGTAGTATATGCTGACTGAAAGAGGAACCATGGAGATGGAGGTGGTGGGGGGGTGACACGGAGACGCTAAGGAGGTGTGGGATGTGGGCTAACAGGCGAGATGGATTTGGGTTGTGTAGGCCGATTTGGCAGAGGATAGAGCAGGGAAGGAGTTGAGATGGGGAGAAATGGGGAAGGCTGACGGGGAAGGGGGGGACTGCTCGAAGAGTGGTGTCGGTTAACAGGGTAGACCGACGTTGGGGTGTGCAGGATGGAGAGGACTACAAGCGTGGGGAAAATGTAAGGGGAGGAAGAAGGGACTCACTGCGAGCTGGGATCAGAGGGGATGGAGGAGGAACAGGAGATGACGACGGGGATCCAGGAGTCGCTCATGGCGAAAGACTTGGCGTCGCACCAAGACCAAGAGACCGACAGTTTCAGATTTCTCCAAAACTTATGATACCAACAAATGTGTCACCGCCTGCCTATAAAAGACCTAAAAATAACTGCAGCACAAAACTGTAAAATCAAACCACCCAAATCGGATGACTCAAACTGTCTAGACAGATCAAGTGCTAAATACATCTTGAAATAAAAAAAATTATAATATAAAAGTGGCTCGGATCGATCATCCGGACGCAACAACGGACTCTGATCGTCCGCCTGGGCAGTGGATCACCGCTTCCTGCGGGAATACACGTGTGTCGGTCGTGACGCACTGTCAACTCCCCTGTCTTGAAAGCACTCAACTCTGGTGAGTGAAGGTGGTCGTACTCGATGCATAGCCGGGAGGCGAGTCTCTCGAGCTCCTCTGAGATATCCACATGACATCGTGTAGAGATCGACCGCTCCAACGGATAAGATAACACACAATATCTCATCCGCCCGTGGTGTAGAAGTCATGACTGATAACCTGAAGTACGTCGTCTGTAGAAGTAGGTGGCTCTGGCTGTAACGTATCTCCATCTGATAGTAATGTATCTCCGTCTGGCTGTAATGTATCTCCGTTTGACTATTGTGATGATGGAACCGTCAATGGTGCAATGCGATCCTCAAGGCACGACTCCGCGAGTGGCAATAGAGGACTGGTGGAGACAATAGGAGCAGCAGGCTCGGGTAGAGGGGTTATGGGAGATGATGGCTCAGGTAGAGGTGTGGAAAAAGGGTCCACATACACACGCTCGGTTGATGCCCGTACTATGAGGGATGTCAATCTCATATGTGTTTGTATCAGTCCGTCGTACGACTGTGTAAGGGTCCATTCTGTGAGCGCTTAATTTTTTTGCAAGTCCTTGCGGGACCCTCTCAAATCGAGTGTGAATCAATACTTGTTCCCGTACCTCAAAGATTTGTTCTCGTCTGTGTTGGTCTGCTTGATCTTTATAATAATCATTACTAGCTGCATTTTTTACGGACCGACTCGTGGAGTGCATGCACATGTTGTATGGAGAACTCGGCTGACTCACTGGGCCCTGACTCTAGGGAAATATTTGTCAAGTCAATAGGTTTCCTAGACTCGTACCCTAACATGATATGAAACAGACTCAAACCGGTGGTCCTATTGACAGAGCTATTATATGCAAATTCGGCTATGGGGAGAACAAAATCTCAGATAGTCAGACTATCCCCAACGAGACAACGTAGAAGTGTCCCAAGACTACGGTTAACCACCTCGGTTTGTCCATCCATCTGCGGGTGATAAGCAGATGAGAACTTTAGGGTTGTACCAGTTTTCTTCCATAAAGTCTTCCAAAAATAGCTCATGAAACGCATGTCACGATCAGAGACTATGGAAGTGGGAAGACCATGATACTTAAATACCTCTCTAAAGAATAATGTCACCGCGTGAGAGGCGTCAGCGGTCTTTCAGCAAGGGATAAAATGGGTCATCTTAGAAAAACGGTCCACCACAACGAATATCAAATCGAGCTTCCTCAGAGTGTGTGCGAGCCCGAGAATAAAGTCCATATTAATATCAGACCAGGGCCTCTCGGGGATGAGTAGTGGAGTGTATAGCCTAGTGGGCTGGAGGGTCCTCTTCACAATCTGGCAGATTCGATAATGTCTGACAACCATAATGACGTCTTTCTTCAGGTCGGGCCAGAAGAAGCGATCCTCAACTAATGTAATTGTTTTATCTCGACCGAAGTGCCTCGCAGCTCCTCCTGCGTGTAGCTCCCAAATAAGAAAATCTCGGAGGAACGAATGTGGATGGGGGCTGCTCGAATAGTGGTGTCGAGTAACAAGGTAGACCAACGTCGGGGTCTGCGGGATGGAAAGGGCTACTGGCGTGGGGAAAATGAAAGGGGAGGAAGAAGGGACTCACTGCGGGCTGGGATCGAAGGGGACGAAGGCGGAACAGAGATGGCGGCGGGGATCCGGGAGTCGCTCCCGGCAGAAGACTTGGCGTCGCACCAAGACCAAGAGACTGACGGTTTCAGATTCTCCAAAACTCATGATACCCGCAAATGCGACGCCGCCTGCCTATATAAAGACCTAAAAATAACTGCAACACAAAACTGTAAAATAAAACCACCCGAATCGGATGGCTCAAACTGTCTTGGACTGATTGGAGGCTAAATATATCTTGAAATAAAAAAAGTATAATATAAAAGTGGCTCGGATCGATCATCCGGACGCAACCACGGACTCTGATCGCCCGTATGGGACGTGGATCACTGCCTCCTGCAGGAATATAACGTGTCATTCGTGGCGCACCGACATTCATTCTGCATATTTTCATAGGAGTCTCTTTTTCTAGAGTAAACAAAATTAGGTTTTATTCTAGGAAGCATTGGTACGTCCAATTAAGTTGTGTATCTATACCGAGTATATTTCTGGTACTGGTATATTTCTATTATAAGTACGTGTATTGAATGTGTTGATACGATGCAAGTTATTAACAAAACGACTAACTTATCTCTAGACTAATCGAAGTTTGAATATGTTGATCTCCAATAATAAAGAAGAAGAAGAAAATGAGAGATGAGTCGTCTTAAGTTTAATTTTATCTCTTTTGATTAAACATAGAAGAGATGAGTCGTCTTAAGTTTAATTTTATCTCTTTTGATTAAACAAAAGATAGGGCACAATGACGACAAAGGATCCATATAGCTGAGCCCACTGTAGTGGGATAAAGGCTTGAATGTTGTTGTTGTTGGTTAAACATATAAGAAGTTAAATTTTGTATATTTACGAATGCTTAATGTTTGAAAACTTCATGTTTTGTTGCATTGATTTGTGGACTTGTACTTCAAGTTATGATTTATGTTTGATGTTTCGATGGTTTGAGAACTATTTATTGCACTTGTGATATATATATCTTTATTCTATAAAAAAATAGTGATATTTGGAAGCACGTCAACAGTTGAATCTGAACCGTTGGATGGGAATGGTTCAAAGAATAGTTGTTGGATTCAATATAGCAGGCATGCAAATAGCCAAAAAAAACTTGTTTTCACGGATCTCCCAACTCTCAGAAATCTCGATACCCACTTCCGCCAACCCACGCCTTCACGGCCTCACCACGCCGCCGCCGGCGGCCTGACCAGACACCATCGGGGTGTTCGCCGGCCCCCGACGAGCTCGACGCTGGTTGTCTGACGGCGAAAGGGAAGGGCCACCGCCGGTGGTGGCCCTGCCCGTAAGCTCCAATTTTAAGGCTCACGGGAAGGCCCACCTCCGGCAGTGGCCCTACTCGCTCGCCGCCGGACAACCCCCGGCGAGTTCGCCGGAGGCCGGCGAACCCCCCGGTGGTCACTGGGCAGGCCGTCGGCGGCTCCGCTGTCGGCAGCCGGCAGAAAGGGAAGCAGGCACCGGGCTGGAGGCGGAAGCGGAACAGGTTCACGCGATATATTTTAAATTTTTTGATTTTGTTATTTAATATTTGTATTTGGTTTTTTATTTTATAATTTAATTGTATTCTTTAAATAATTAATAAATTATTACAATTACTAATAAATAAATTTAAATACTTTTAAATTATAAAAGTTTAAATAATTATCGGGGGGCGGGCAGCTGATGGTGGGCGAAGCTCGCTTGAATGTCAAGCTGGCGAAACTCACTTGGTTGCGGGAGAAGCCCCCAGCGACGCATCGAGAACGGGCGAAGCTCGTTCGAAGATGCTAATATATATATTTATACTATTCTAAAAAGATATATGGTGGTCTACCAATAGCATGAGTTCGAAAATAGGAGGAAAATAGGTGGCCATGGCGTCGGGGCGGGCAGAGCCACCGCAGCACGGGTACTGTCGCGCGGAGCAGTAGGTCCGGAGGCGGGCGAAGCCCGCTGTCGCCGGTCGGGTATTGTGGCGCGTGGTCATCGGGCCGGAGGCCCGTGCCTGTCACTCGTGTGTGTGTGTGTGTGTGTGTGTGTGTGTGTGTGTGTGTGTGTGTGTGTGTGTGTGTGTGTTATAACGTATAATGTTGTACCTATATCCTTGCTTTGTAAATTTTGGCATACCGCCGTACCGGGCACATATTGTACCCAATACCCGTACCAGTGCTTCCTAGATGTGAGCTCTATCTTTTCTGAATAAATTCATTAAAAACACTATAAATATTTTAGCAATGAATCCCTCCACCCTAAAATAGCTCGTGAATTGTTCATTACACGACGAGCGCTTCAATCTCCCTCATACACCCCTCTATAGAAGAACCTAGATTCATTACCATGAATGCATTTGATACACTAAGGTAATGAGAACTTAAGAGTATCTAACAAAAGAATCAATAACCAATTTCAAAGGTGATGTCATGCCTCTTTCACCAATAAAAAAAGGAGAGCAACCTTGTACTCAACACGCTTCATAAACACAGATAAATGTTTCTCAGAGGTAACCAATTGTTTACTGAAAGTCTCTCTTATGATCTCTTAAGAAGCCCCATTGAACAACTCCGTCAAGCGAGTTGTCATCAATGCAAGATCAGCATCACTCACGGTGTAAACCCTAGGCGCAAAAAAAATTACTGTCCTCTAGCAACAGTGAAGCTGTAGCACAAAAAAATCAAACTAAGGATATCATAACAAAGTATAATAGAAGATTACACCACTGAGGTTCAACAAAAACCTACAACAATCCTCTTGCAAATCCAAACTCTCCTCCTTAGTGCCAAATATTTCTGGAGATCATTTGGTCTTTATTATCATTCAATAAAGAGTTACCAAATTCATACACCCCACTTTTAGTTTTATGCACATCACTGCATCATAAAGTAGTACATCAAGACATCAATTGACTAAAACTCTCCATCAGAGCATCAATGTCTGCTCAGCTTGATGATCATCTCACTTTCAAGAGGTGTGAAATCAGTGGAAAAAGTAGTTTGTCTATAATGGTGAGCAATGAAGAGTACCTCATAGACAAACCACAACATCCCTAATAGAAGTAGTTGTGACTCGAGAAACGACAAGATCCAGAGATGAACTCTCCATCATGTGTTTCTTGTGCCGGAGGACTCGAAGAATCACTTCCCACCTATGGTAACAGTAAAGAAGAGGAATAAATCATATTTCCAATACCCTAAGCCGGGTAGAGGATACATATTTATAGGATACACACCGCGTGACAAAACGCGAAAACTAAAAAAGGAAAACAATAATATAATAAAGACGCCTAAAATGTGTATATTCAAATTATTCAACTCTCCCCCTCAAGTTGTGAATATATATCGATCATTCTCAGTTTCCTGGATCGTTCATGAAGTTGTCATAGCTTAACCCCTTGGTAAATACATCGGCAAGTTGGTCATGTGAATTCACGAACGGAGTGCATGTGTTTCCCTTGTCCAAGTGACCTTTGAAGAAATGTTGATCCACCTCCACATGCTTCGTCCTTTCATGTTGAACAGGATTATGAGAAATACTGATGGCGGTCTTGTTGTCGCAATAGATAGTGACTGGCTTGTTCACCTGAAGACTCATATCTTGGAGAATTGTCTTTGACCACAAACTCTCACATACTCCTTGTGGCATAGCTCTATATTCTGCTTCCGCACTGAGCGAGCCACAACATTTTGTTTCTTGTTTTTCCACGATACAAGATTTCCTCCCACAAATGAGCAATAGCCGGTGGTGGACTTCCTGTCATCTTGACTGCCGACCTAATCGACATATGTAAACACTTTAATATCCAAAGGTTGGTTCGCAGAAAACAGTAGACCACGTCCTGGAGACTTCTGGAGGTATCTCAGTACCCGATATGTTGTCTGCTAATGGCGAATAGTGGGAGCATGCATGTATCGACTTAGAACCCCTACGACGTATGTGATATCAGGACGAGTATGAGATAAATATATGAGTCTCCCCACCAGTCGTTGGTATCTTGAAATATCCACCTTCCCTCCACTAGTGTCAGCATTGACCTTGTGATTAGCCTCAATAGGAGTATCAGCAGGAGCACAACCAAGCATCCTAGTTTCTTCCAGAAGATCAAGAGTATACTTTTTTTGTGAGATAAAGATCCCTACATGAGACCTTACTACTTCAATTACCAAGAAGTATTTCAACTTTCCCAGATCCTTGACCTCAAATTCTTTGCCCAATTATTTTTTTAAGTGATCTATCTCCTCTGGATCATCCCCTGTAATGATAATGTCATCTACGTAAACAATAAGAATCGAAACTTAAGCTAATCTTTTTTTGATGAAGAGCGTGCGATCAGGATGTTCTTAAGTATATCCCAGTTGGAGCATGGTCTTGTTAAACCAACCAAACCAAGCTCTAGGGGATTGCTTCAGGTCATATAGGGATTTTTGCAGACGGCAGACATTTCCACTGTACCCTTCTTTAGTAAAGCCAGAAGGGACTGTCATGTAGACTTCTTATTCCAGATCATCATGCAAGAATGCATTCTTAACATCAAGTTGTTGTAATTCTCATCCACAACACGCAGAACAAGAGAGAATCACCCGAATAGAATTCATCTTTGCAACCAGACCAAAACTTTCTTGGTAGTCAATTCCTTGGGTTTGATTATACCCCTGAGCAACCAAGCGTGCTTTATACCGCTCCACCACCCCATCCTGATTCAGCTTAACAGAGAAGATCCAGCTTGATCCAACAGTTGGCTTTCTCGGGAGAAGATGAGCAAGTCGTCATGTCTCATTTTTTTCCAAGGAACACATTTCTTCTTTCATAGCCTGTTTTCACTCAGGTATCTGAACAGCCTCATGTCAAGTCTTATGAATCACAATAGAGGAAAGAAGAGAAAACCTTTGTGAGCCTGAGAGAGGTGAGAGTAGGAGATGTAGTTGGCAATGGGGTGTCTGGTACCACCCGTTTTACTTTTAAGACGAGCAAGGGGAACATGGAGGTCATTGTCTGAATCTGGATTGGAGACAGGCGCTGGCATTGGTGGAACCGTCATAGTATGTACTTGCTTAGTCGTGCGAGGTCTGCGAGAGTAGGTATATAGAATCAGAGGAATAGAGATGGTAGGGACGGAAGCAGAGGATGGTGGGCAAGAAGCCGGAGGAGCGGGAGTATGAGAAGGAGCAACAATCGGTGAGCTAGGAGCCGGAGGAGTGGGAATATGAGGAGAAGCCACAATCGGGAGAGGAGAGTCAATGGTCCCGTCACTGTTACCACTCGTCTCCCCCTGACGAGAACTGAAGTAGGAATCCTCACGAAAAGTAACATCAACAGTGCAGTAATAGCGACAAGTAGGAGGATGATAACACAGATACCCTTTGGTTGTAGGAGAGTAGCCAACGAAGACACAACGAAGGGAACGAGCATCAAACTTATCGCGATGTGTGGTGTGAACATGAATAAAGCAAACTGAGCCAAAGATGCGAGGAGAGACGTGAAAGGTGTGAACAATGTGATTCTTGGCTAAACGGCCGAGAGGCGTATCATAGAAAATAGAGCGAGACGGAAGAAGATTAATGAGATGAGCAACGGTCAGAACTGATCACCCCAATAGGACTTGGGAAAGTGCATTGCAATTAACAGACACCGAGCCACGTCTAGTAAGCGCCTATTTTTTCGTTCGGCAACACCAATTTAAGAAGAGGTGTGGACGCATGTGGTTTGGTGAATAATGTCATGGTCGGACAGATAGGAATCAAACGCTCCCCGATCATCAAACTCCCCACCATTATCACTATGAAGCACACAAACTGTGTTTCGTAGTACGAATTGTGCCGTCGAACTGGTTCACAACTATCTTATGAAAGGACTGACAACAGGGAAGAAGATCCTTTTTTATAAATATAACAACGTAGTACGAGAATGACAATCAATAAAGGCAACAAACCATTTATAACCAAACATTAGAATAAATAACATCAAACAGAATGGAACTAGGAAGAGAAACATGACTAATACTATGACGCACATGTTTTGAACGATCACATGTGTCACACTTAAACGATTTAATTAAACAGCTGAAAACAGGAAAAAGTTTGGTGAGATATAGAGGAGAAGGGTGGCCAAGGAGCAGATGTCATCGCTAGATGTCGTGGGAGGTAGGAGCCCTGGTGGTGGAAAGAACACTGGAGGATAACGACTAGTTCAGCAAGTAAAGTCCGTCAACGTTCCTACCACTGTCAAGTGTTCGCTTCGTATCCAAATCCTGAAACACACAAACATCAGGGTAAAACGTTACGGAGCATTTTAAAGTAGTCAAGTGGCTTATGGAGAGAAGATTGCGAGGAAACGAATGGACATACAAAACAGAAGAGAGTGATAGGTCGGGGGAACAGACAACGGTTCCTCTGCCAGCAATAGACAACATGGAACCATTAGTGGCAATAACCTTATCACGACCAGAGAGAGGAGTATAGGAGGTAAAACCTGAGGTAGAGCCAGGCATGTGGTCTGTCGCACCCGAGTCTATAATCTACTCGGAAGGGGATGAAGACATGGCGTGTGCACTAGAGATACCTGAAGTAGCAAACGCAATAGTGGGAGCAATCGCTATAGGGTTAGGCTGGGAGCGCAACAAATGGCGGAAGGCCTCCAATTCCATAGCAGAAAGGCCCCCAGAGCTGTCCTCATAAACCTCGGTCGAGTGAGCAGAATACTGTGTACGGTCACCGGCCGAACGACCACCACTACGGTGACCACCTCTCCCACGAGCATCAAAACCCCGACTAGAGGGATCAAGATGAGGATGCAGGCGAAAACAGACATCCTTAGTATGACTTTTCTTCCCACAGTGGCTGCAGAAGGGAGGAGGGCCTCGAGAAATCCCAACAAGAGTTGAATGATCTGTAGAGGCACCAAGAGAGCGGCGACGATTTTCATCACTGAGGAGCATACTGAAGGCCTATCGAAGAGAGGGAAGAGGCTCACGGTGGAGGACGTGTAAGCAAACGACATCAAATTCCTTATTGAGTCCCATAAGAAAAATGTAAACTCGGAAGCGATCCTTATCCTTCTGAAGAGCTTGCGCATCGGCATTGCAAGCAGCGGTAAAGGTGTTGAAATAATCCAGTTCCTGATACAGGCGTTCGAACTCAGAGTAGTAGGCAGAGATGGACAGGGTGCCCTGCTTTAGCTCCAAAACACGTCTGGCGAGCTCATAAATCTGGGTCGAACTGTCTGCCTAAGAGTAGGTGTCTCGGTCCCTTATCCAAATTTCATAAGTCGAGTCCAGGAGCATGTAGTTGCGGTACACCTGAGGGGGCATAGAGTGAAGTAGGCATGAGACAACCAAGGAATTGTCTGCATCCCATTTTCCCCATGAGGGATTGGCGCGTGGCGGCTCAACTGTGGTACCATCAATAAGTCTGTAAAGCTGGTGACTCTGAATAGCATGTTGTGCTGCTCTGGACAATTCCAAATAATTTGTGTCATCCAGGGCAATAGTAGTGATCTTCAAAGAGCCAAATTGATCGTGGCTCCGAGGAGGATCAACAAAGGGAACATGGGGGGCTCACGATGGAGTGTCTCCGCTGATAGGAGTCGAGGAAATTTTGGAGGAATCTCCCGTCGAGGACTGTGAAGGAAAAAAACTGATGGTCTCAAATCGGAAGAAAACACATCATACGAGTGTCCCTTAGATGGTGTGGCCGGAGAGGACACCGGAGGATGTGACTATGGTGTCTCTGGCAGCCCCCATGGAGGACAAAACGGACAGAGACAACGGGTTGCCCGGAAGGACAAGGCAGAGAAGAACCGCTGACGAGGGACTCCGCCAAAAAAAAGGAGGCAGCGCTGGAAGGGACGGCGCTGGAAGGGACGGCGCTGGAAGGGGTGGACGATGCTGGAAGGGGGCGCGGCGCTGGAAGGAGGCGCTGGAGGGGGCGGCGGCTAGGGTGGAAGCACTAGAAGGGGGTGCGGCACTGGAAGGAGGCGCTGGAGGTGGCGGCGGCTAGGGTACGACGTTGAAGGAGATGCTGGAGGGGGGGTGGTGGATCGGGCGGAGGCGCGCGCTGTGGAGAAGTTTGTTGGATGCGATGTGGAGCTGATCGCGATAGGGCGTACGGGAGGAAGCCGGGTTGCCTCTGATACCAAGTAGAGAAGAGGAATAAATCTTATTTTCAATACCCTAAGCCGGGTAGAGGATACATATTTATAAGATACACACCGCGTGACAAAACGCGTGAAATAAAAAAAGGAAAACAATAATATAATAAAGACGCCTAAAATACGTATATTCAAATTATTCAACTGTAACAACCAGTGAAGTTGACAAGGAGAATGCCCCGAAGGGCCAGATTGGGATCAAGGTTCTGTTTCCAAAATTTGCATCATATTCGTGAGACAAATTTCTTTATATATGAAGGTAAGTCTATCCATCACCATCATAAAAAAGGGAGGCAAAACACCAACACATACAAAAATCATAAATTGGCACAAGTAGATGCGAAGGTAAAAATAAGCACCACAGTTGACATTTGGATGGGACGTGAACATTTTCCAAATAAATTTAAACAGCTGCTTCAAGAAACACATGATGGAGACCTCGGCAAAATGACTTCAACAATAACTACACATCAGAAGGATCAACAAGGCAAAAGAATTTAAAAAAAAACTTCTAACCAAGATAGACACCACCAGTACTTTAGTCGAAAGAGGTAACATCTTCAAAAGGAACATGCTAAATGAGGTGCTAAGCCAAAAGAATGGTCAATTAAATAGCGAAAAGAAGATTCCTACATGGATTTTTTTTAAAGAAAAAGACGGAAAAATAAGTGTCAATAAAATGTCATACTTACGCTTCTATTTCATGACTTGGTCTTTAAAACAATCAGTTCTTTCACACCTTCGTGCTTCTTTAATATATCTATGCAATCTTCAATAATACTTGGCAACAAATATTCCAATAACAAATTTGAATTCTTCATGATTGAATATTCTTCATATTTCAATAATCATATTGTTGAGAAAATAGTCTCAAATCGAGAAAATCATATAGTTTTTTATTACAAAGTCAATAGATTAAAATATAAGCCTAACTCTTCCCAAACATTTCTGTATTTTCGGAAGCATAAACAACGCATAAAACCGTTTCCAACACGTAAAATATTCACCATAATTTTAATACAAAGGCAATAGATAAAAATCAACGGCTAAAATTAATATAAAGTAATTCAAAGATGCAAGGACATCACTCAAACAGCTAAAAACAGCAACAGAGGAAACCTAGAATAGACACATTACTTCATAAATCACTTGTGACGTGGGACAAATCTACAGGTGACCGACGCACGATGCCCTAACCCTAGAAGAACGAATGAAAGTAAACGACGCATGCAAAAGGAGCTATAGGGTTTTCTAAATGATGACACGAGCATACACGCAAGTAAATGATCAACAAGGTCAAAAAAAACCCTAACTCTAATCCAAATGCAACAATTCAATCATGCAGTTTGTTCTGACGATCAGTTTCTTAACAATGCTAATTTTAAAGTAGTGCGTTAACATCACAATTAATCGCAATTTTATAAATGTAAGCAAGCGGATAATACTTGCAACCGAGTGAGAGTGTACTGAAATTAAATGTCAGGAGAATAAGAAATGCACATTTACTGAAAGTGAAATAGTCAAATTGTGTTAAAGCATAAAATTTCAAACAATTAAGATACATCGGTAAATGCGAGAAAGTGAAAAATAAAAGTAAAGACTCACCAAGTCATTGGTGCTGGCGGTGGAGGGTGTTGGAAGGGTTGGGAGAGAAATCTGGGGGTCGGGGTACTCGAGAGGGTTGCAGAGATTGCATCTGCTCTTATAGAGGAAGGGGAAGGGCACAAAAGTGCAGAAATCGAATGGGGGTGGTCGTATAGGCGCTAGATGGAGAAAAGGAAGTCTGGACGAGGTTGGAGAGGTGGTAGGAGGGGTTGGACGTGTCTTGGAGGGCTACAGGATGAGGAAAACAAAGAGAAAATAGTTATTGGGTGTATTTGAGATGATGGAAAGGTGGATAGAGGGTTGATGGGTTCGTCCAGAGGTGGAGGGCCTTGTGAGGGGAACTGGCAGTTGTAGAGGTGGCTGGAGGGGAACATAGGTTAGAGGAAACTTGGGAGGGCTCAGGATGTGATGGGAATGGAGTGGAGGAGGTCGGTAGGGTAGGGAAGGGTCGGTCAATGCTGAATGGGGCTGGTCAACGTTGGCAGAGGCGGTAAGAGGTGGTGGGGGTCAACTAAGAGGCAGGTTGAGTCCAGTGGAGGCAGTGATGAAACCTCTCAAGGCTAGAATGAACAGCAGTGGGGCCTCACAAGGTTGGAGCAACAGAGGTGACCTCTCAGTGTCACACTGAGCGAGGGAGATGAAAGCCGACACCTGTCTAGGACTAAAGGAAGAGTCGGCTAAGGATTCAATCCACGATGCCCTCCTTAGCCTTAATACGAGTATATATAAAGAAAATTATATTAAGTGCATCCGACAGAACGGACGACTTAACATAATTTTCAAAATAAAATAAAATAAATAAAAGAAAAATACATAAAATTGGAAAACTCGAGCCTGTCACAATCACGATCATTGATCGTCCATATGATGATCCAAAAGTATCGACCCGATAACTCCTCAAATGGTGCACGGTCAATCTCCATCAACATGTCTCCTCAAACTATGGCAAACCATGATGGACCCATTCAAAATCGTAAAAGAGTCCAATGTTTCGACCCAAACAGCAAGTATACTTTTTGTAAAGGAAATTCATTATGCAAACACCCGAGTAGACCTCCATACATCTACAAGAAAAGAACACAGAGCATCGTACCTATACACAACCATACTCTCAAAGAGCTACAACACTCTCAAAGAGTAGCTAGAGCGAATTTGGAAACCACAGTGAATGTTCATATAATTAGTAATTAACTAATTAATTAATTGAGTATTAGTTAATGAGTAAAATAATTAATTGATTAATTAATTAATTTGCCTTGTAGTCTTTTATCTTCTAGTGGGTGTTCATCCTATAAGCAGGTATTAGGAGTAGTATTAGGCAACTCTGGATGCCTTTAGTATTTTATTCTCAGTTTGGAAAGGGCTCTTTGGAGGGCATAGCCTTTGAGAGTTTAGTGGGAGCTTATCTCACAAAATTGTATCCAGTTGTTATCACTTAAATGCAAGTTCACTAGGAGAGTTCTTTCTTTGGTCTCGCAATCGTAGAATTTTCACTTTGGTAACAAAAGCATGCTTCAAACGAAAGTAAAGATCATAGAAAATAGTCAAAATAATGTAATAGTTTCATGGCAACACCTCACATCTTTGGTTCAAGTACATGAGATCAAGACTAAGTGATAACCACAAAACCCAAGAAAAGAATAAAATGGATGGGATACTAGCTTGCAATTGAAGGAAGATAACAACATGGCCACCACTTCCATGAATAAGATCGCTTGCCCTGATCGGGGAGGTGGACAAAAATAGATAAGAGCAAAAGGGGAGAAACTCCTCTCCGCGGGCAATTGTCGGTTTCAACATGTTCCATCCTCGATGCTCTCGTCAAAGGATCCAAATAAAAGAAACAAATGCAAGAACGCACTATTACACCCAAAGCAACAAGTTTACACATCACACGGACCTCGTATGGTTTCAAATATGAAAACCCAAATATCAAAATAAGTTTCCCAGATATGACGGTCCAGGAAAAGACGTGAGCACTAAATTGAAGCTCATGTCTTTGTATGTCGAATCTCCCGCATCCTGGAGGAGCCACGGCATTCCGTCCTCCGATATTAGATATTGGTAAAAGATCCTCTAGACTTGATCTTATCTTTGATTGCCCCCACTCTCCGGTACTTTGATTCAAAGAAAATGATGCTATCATATATTCATCACCACTACCTGCAACCAATTAGTTTAAAGTGGATGTATACGTTCTACCATGGTAACAGAGTAAATTAGATCCAATGGCCAAATCCCATGTGGAAACTAAAAAAATGCATGTATTAGAGGCTAAAAAACATATATGTGAAGCATGTGTTAAGAATATAATCTCACATCAAAAACTTGTCGTGAAATGAAATGAGGAAAGCCTTGACTCCTAATTAGGAGCCCTAGCATATATATATGTACATATATGTATATATATTATCTCAAATACACTATTACAATTTCTCCCATACACAATATTACAATATTATGATAACTCCAATACTCCCCCTCAAGTTTGAACAAAGATGTCAATCATGCCCAGTTTGGAAATTGTCAAATCTGAACGAGTAGGACCAACATCTTTAGTGAAGGCGTCAGCGAGCTGGTCAGCCGAAGAGATGTAAGCTGTAAGAACAGTCCCAGTACGAACATGGTCATGCAGAAAATGAACATCCATCTCGGCGTGTTCGGTGCGCTCATGTAGCACCGAATCCTGGGTAAGTAGGAGAGCTGACTTATTATCACAGTAGAGAGTCGAGCCATCAACAAGAGATAGGCCAAGTTCAGTCAGCAGTGATCGGAGTCAAACCAACTCAGTAACGTTGTGTCATGGATCGGTACTCTCTGACTCAGCAGACGAACGAGATACAATGGATTGTTTCTTACTCCGCCACAAAACAAGATGATCACCATGAAATACACAAAAACCTGACGTAGAGCGTCGATCTGTCAAAGAGCCGGCAAAATCTGCATCAGGGAAGCAGGAGAGACTGGTGGCACTATTAGTCCGATAGAACAGTCCAAGACCAGGAGCGCGCTTAAGATAGCGAAGGACACGTCGAGCAGCCTCTAGTTGAGATGTCCTGGGAGAATGCATAAACTGGCTCAAAACGCCCACTGAGAAACTGATGTCAGGCATGGTATTGGTCAAGTATATCAAGCGGCCAACAAGTCGCTGGTACTAAGAGGGGTCTGGAAGAGGATCACCGGATTCAGCATGAAGGCGATGGTTGGTGTCCATAGGAGTACTCGCAGGACGACACCCAAGTAGACCCGTGTTCCGAAGAAGATCTAAGGTGTACTTCTGTTGCAATATAGAGATGCCCTGTCATGAGCGAGCTACTTCAATCCCAAGGAAATAGCGGAGGGGTCCAAGGTATTTCACCTCGAAGGATGAGTGAAGTGTAGCTTTCACCTCAGAGATGCCAGAGGGATCATCCCCAGTGAGAATAATATCATTAACATAGACCAACACAATGGCAAGACGTCCCTCTGGAGTGGCACGAATGAAGCAGTGTGATCTGCACGGCACTGAGTGAAGCCAGACTGAAGGATGACTGAGCTGAACCGTTCGAACCAGGCACGCGGGGACTGCTTTAAGCCATACAGAGATTTGTGCAGTTGGCAAACTCTCCCCGAATACTCCCCCTTAAGGGCAAACCCTGGAGGAGGAGCCATATAGACCTCCTCTTGTAAATCTTCATGCAGAAAGGCATTTTTGACATCAAGCTGGTAGAGTGGCCACATCTGAGAGGCCACAAGCGAGAGCAGAAGGCGGGCACTGGTCAACTTAGCCACATGAGCAAACATGGCACCAAACTCGTCTGGAGCCTGAGTAAAGCCCTTGGCTACCAAACGAGCCTCGTAGCGGTCAATAGTACCATCAGCAGAGTACTTCACGATATAGACTCATTTGCACCCAACTGTGCGTTTACCGGGAGGAAGAGGAACCAAAGAATGTCCCAGTACGACGGAGAGCAGACATCTCCTCCTCCATGGCCTGAATCCACCACGGGTCAAGGAGAGCCTCAGCAGACAAAGTAGGTAGCCGAACAGAATCAGCGGCAGACACAAAAGCCTGGTAGGAGGGTGATAAACGCTGGTAGGAAACAACACTAGTCAATGGGTTCTCAGTAACCGAGGAGTGAACACAAGTACGCTTGCCCTTGCGGAGGGAAATAGGTAAATCAACAGAAGAAGTAGAGGAGAGAGGCTCAAGAGAGGTGCCTGCGACCGAAAGGAGTTGCGGATCCGGGACTGAAGGAGAAGTGGGTGCAATGGGTGGAGGTGGCGGCTGGCGGTGAGAGTAAGTTAGCAGGACAGGCAGAGCAGTAGAAGAAGCAGCGTCTGGTGGAGGAGAGATGACTGGGAGAGGTTGCACAATAGTAGGAAGCGCAGGAGGGGTCAAATGTGCATGAAAGAACGGAACTTCCTCATGAAATGTCAGATCCATAGAGTAGACGACACACGCAACCGGGGATCATAGCAGCGGTAACCCTTAGTGGTAGTCGAGTAGCCAAGGAAGAGGCAGCAAATGGCCTTGTTGTCGAGTTTAGTCCGAGAGGGGCGCCGATCCTGGACAAAACACACACAACCAAAGACCCTGAGAGGGATGGGAAAGGCAGAGATTGATGGATGGATGAGACTATAGGAGGGAACGCCACCGAGAGGATGAGAGGGAGTCTTATTAATAAGGAAAGTTGTTGTAAGAAGAGCAGCGCTCCAATAGGACTTAGGGACATTCATTCCCCGAAGAAGTCAACGAACAAAGTCTAAGAGGTGGCAGTTTTTGCGTTCTGCCACCCCATTCTGCCCGGGGGTCCCCGGACAAAAAAATTGATGTATAGTGCCCTCATGGCGGAGAAAGAGATCAAAGGGACGAGAAGTGTACTCACCTTCATTGTCAGAGCGGAGGATATGAACAGACGTACCAAGTTGGATCCGTCTCATACGTGAAAAATGAGAGTAAACAGATAGGACCTCAGATTTATGTTTGAGGAGATAAACGCAAAAGCAACGAGAATAGTCATCAATAAAAGTTACAAAATACGAGAAACCATCAAATGACACAATAGGGGCAGGGCCCCACACATCAGAATGTACTAACTCAAAACAAAAAGTAGTATGACTAACAGAAGGAACATACGTGTGTCGTGTGTGTTTTGACAGCTCACATACATCACGGCGAAAAGGAAAAAACAAAAGACACATTGGGATAAACAGACAACATCCGTTGAGGGCTAGCATGGCCGAGACGTGCGTGCTAAAGCAAGATCGACGACAAAGCTGGATAAGCAGCAGAAGAGGTAGACGGGCAGGTAGCAGTAGTGGTAAAAGGTAGCTTCAGGTAGTACATCCCATTCCTCGCATATCTCATACCAATAGACCTCTCGGATCTCAGATCTTGAAAAACACAACGATCGGAGAAGAAAGTTACTGAGCAGTTCAAAGTGTGATTAATACTACTAACAGATAAAAGGTTGAGAGTCAACTGAGGGACAAGAAGAATAGAGTCAAGCGAGAGAGGAAGAGAGAGGGATGGTGCCCCGGCTGAGGACATGGGTAACTGATCCATCAACAAGGCGCACGTCCTGGTGGGAGCAGGGAACAGCCTAAAGCAGACGGGAAGACGTATCAGTCAAATGGTCGGTTGCACCAGAGTTAATCACCCAGGGTGACAAATCCTGGTCAATCATGGTCGCGGAGCAAGCAAACGGAGTACCTGAGGAAGAAGAGACAGTGGAAGCAGAGACCGTAGTGGAAGGCTGAGACTGCTGGAACTGCTGAAACTGGGCTATCATCCGACTCCCAAGGTGCGCTCGACGGGCTCGGAAGACTCAGCAGAAGCAACAATGTGCCCGGGGACACCACCAAGAGTAGTACGCTCAGAGCCCCGTAGGTGTGGGTATAACTGATAGTAACAACTACAATCATGATATAGACGCCCACATTGAGAGCAAAGGCCAGGAGGGCCCGTAGAGCCACGACCACCAGAAGAGCCACAACCACCAAGCTGAGTAGAGGAACAACGACCACCGCGGCTACGAGTGTTGGGGGTGGGAGGGCGGTAGGAAGCGACAAGGGTCATCTGCTCAGTAGGGAGAGAGGAGGTAGCACAAATGCCGGGAAGACTAGATTGCCTCTGCATACGTTTCTCATGCTCTGCAACAATGGAGTAGGCCTCAAGAAGATGTGTCAAAGGTGACATCCCCACGATCTGAGCACGAGTAGACCCATATTCGGGGCGAAGCCCTATCAAGAACTGGTATGTCTCCCGTCGTTGTCGTTGTTTCCGAATAAGGCTGATATCATTAGAAGACTCCAGGGCACTGAGAGGCTCAAGATCATTAAACTCAAGAAAACGGTCTTGAAGGTAAGTACTCCTGAACAGAACGCTCCCCCTGTGTGGCGGAAGCAATGTCCTGAAAAATGCCAAAAATCCGAGCTTCAACACGCGCGTGGCCAAAGGTGTGTTGGAGAGCGGACTAAAGCTCGAAGATATCCTCAAAACGCATGAACTGACTAAAGATGCGAGGCTCCATCGAGCACTGAATCCATCCAAGAACCATGTACTTTTCGGTCGACCACTTGACTAACTCCTCTTTCTTGTCATCTTTGTCAGTTGGTTTGAGCATAAGAGGGTCGTCGGTCAGCCAGGAAAGCTTATTCCGGCCGGCAAGAGCCACTTTCATCGAAGTCGTCCATGAAGAATAATTTTTCTCATCGAGAAGGACGCTAGTAATTCGTCCCGTAGAGTCATAAGTATCCTAGGAACCCATGAAGCACAGAAACAACAAGCAACGAGATCCCTCCCACAAAGGAGATCGGGGACCGAAGAACGAAGAAGAACGAAAAATCTCATGCAAAGCATCAAGAACGACTCCAAGGAGAAGACGAGGACGCCATTAGGTTTCCATGGAGAAGACAGGGAGCACGGCGGTGAAACCGCTGGAGAAGACTTTGGCGGGACTAAGCGGCTGTGGGATCAAGGGGGGAAGCCTGTTGCGGTTGCGGAATCGGCTGGAAAGGCCAGCGGGAGGCGCTATAGAAGATGCTGAGGGCTAGAGACGGCGACGGAAGCAGGCAAAACCCACGTGCGGGGACGCCAACCGCGAACAAGGAGAACGGGAAGCCCCGCGGGGCGGGACAAAGCCGCAGGCGGTGACGAGAAGGGAGTCTCTGGAGAAGCGGGAGGCCGGCGAACGGTGCGGAAGCGTCCGATGCGGGAGGCTGGGGCGCAAGACGCGGGCGAACCCTAGGAGGCTCGGAACTCCTCTGATACCATGTCGTGAAATGAAATGAGAAAAAGATTTGACTCCTAATTAGGAGTCCTAGCATATATATATATATATATATATATGTGTGTGTATATAAAGCAATATATATATCTTGAGTCACGCCAAACTTTAATTTTTAACCATTAGATCTGCATCGAATAAATCTTACGGTTGAGAAAGAGAGGTGAGGAGAGAGAGAGGGAGAGAGAAAGGGAGAGAGATGGAGGAAGAGAGAGGAGAAAGGGGCGGAGAGAGGGGGAGGAGAGAGAGGGAGAGAGAAAGGGAGAGAGAAAGGGAGAGAAGTAAGAGAGAGAGAAAGATTGCGTGAAATTAATGTTTTTACGACAAAATGTATTTTTTTATAAAATAAAAATTGTAATATTGATTTATATTTTTTTATGGTCATTTTGAGTACTCATATGTATATATTGCGGGCACTGCCCGTCTTGATGTGCGTGCATCCTGCTTTGATGCGGGTGCATCCCGCTTTAATGCAGGCGCAGCCCGCAATGACGCATCGAGCACGGGAGAAGCCAGTTCGGAGGCGGGCGAAGCCCGCCTGGATGCAGCTGAAAGCCGCCCGAGAGCATCGAGCACGAGCGTAGCCCGTGCGAAGATGCTCGTGTATATACATATAATCTCAAATACACTATTACAATTTCGCTCATACACAATATTACAATATTATGATAACTCCAATAAAAATCACATAGCATTTTTCCACTAAATAGAGATCCTGGACCCTGCACCTATAACCAATTGGTTATAGTTTGAATACATAGGTCTTAACACATAGCACAAAAATAGTTTGTCGTGTATCCTTTATCTAGAAAAAAGCATAATCAATCAAGTTTTTATATGATTTAAACGTCAGGCAGAGTACTAAACTAACAAAATCATAATTTTTTGTAGGTAGTTTCAGAGTGTTTTGATTGAACACATGTCAAGCATCCATGACGTGTAATATATATAAGAACCACAATAATAGGAAAACATTATCTGCTACCGTGCAAGAAATTGATGCAGATACAAGAAGTTGCTAGAAGGAATGATGTGAAACATACATACACATACAAATATATATGTATGTGTAGAAATGGCCTGAAACTTATGTATATTTCTTGAGTGTCTAAATACAAAGAGAGTATACAAATATATAGGAGAGAAAGAGAGGAAACAAATCCTATACAAGATGTGGGACTAAAGAAGAAGAAGCATAAATGGGCCAACACTACATGGGCCCAATACAAGTTATTCTAACACTCCCCCGCAAGCTGGAGCGTACAAATCGTATGCACCAAGCTTGGACAAGCATTGATAGAAGGATGCTTTGGGAAGAGCCTTTGTGAGGACATCTGCAACTTGTTCCGTCCCTGGAACATGCTGTAAAACGAGCTTCTTCATTTGAACTTTCTCTCGAACGAAGTGGCAATCGACTTCAATGTGCTTCGTTCTTTCGTGGAAGACCGGGTTCTTGGCGATATGTATAGCCGCTTGGCTATCACAAAGAAGTAGAGCAGGAGAAGGTAATTTTACACCCAGATCAGTGAGAAGACTTTCAAGCCATGTAAGTTCGGATACAACAGAAGCCATTGCGCGGTATTCTGCCTCAGCCGATGAGCGAGCAACGACGGCTTGTTTCTTGCTTCTCCATGTAACCAAATGTCCCCCAAAGTATGTGCAGAAACCACTAGTAGACCGCCGGTCATCAAGAGAGCCCGCATAGTCCGCATCAGAGTATGCCACTAAGGTAGGAGCAGACGAGAAAGTCCGGTACACAAGTCCTTGACCCGGGGCTGTTTTTAAGTACCTCAGAATGCGTTCAACCGCCAGAAGATGAGACTTGCGAGGAGAGTGCATGTATCGACTGACAAGACCCACAGCAAAGGAAATATCTGGTCGGGTAACAGTAAGATAGATCAACTTTCCAACAAGTCGTCGATAATATTCAGGGTTCTGGAGAAGAAGATCCGAGTCAGAAGCCTGAGCACACAACTTGTGGTTTACATCCATAGGAGTATCACATGGCTTACACCCTAAGAGGCCAGCATCATGAAGAAGATCAGTACAGTATTTCCGTTGAGAGAGAATAAGGCCGTCTGGTCGCCTGACAACCTCAAGACCCAGAAAATATCGCAGAGTCCCCAGGTCCTTTGTCTGAAAGACCGAGTTCAGATGTGCTTTGACTGCATGTATCCCTTGTGAGTCATCTCCTGTGATGATGATGTCATCAACATATACTAATAGAAGGACCGTCCCTGATGGTCGGTGACGAGTGAAGAGCGAGAAGTCGGCCGAGCTTCGGCTAAAGCCGGCAGCTCGAAGTACTTTACTGAATTTCTCAAACCAAGCCCGGGGAGATTGTTTGAGACCATACAGAGCCTTGTGGAGGCGGCAAACCTGAGACTCCTCCGTGGTCTCAAACCCGGGCGGTTGTTGCATGTAGACCGTTTCCTGGAGATCCCCATTTAAGAAAGCATTCTTAACATCCGCTGAAAGAGAGGCCACTGGCGATGAACAGCGACAGAAAGGAGGACCCGAACGGTATTGAGCTTGGCGACCGGAGAAAAGGTTTCCTCATAGTCGAGCCCCTGTTGTTGAGTGAAGCCGCGAGCGACAAGGCGAGCCTTCAGACGGTCGATCGTCCCATCAGCAGCATGTTTGATGACAAAGACCCACTTGCACCCGACCGGTGTCTGACCCGGAGGGAGGGGGACAACGGACCATGTCTGGTTAGCCCAGAGAGCAGACATCTCCTCTTCCATGGCGGCCCGCCAGCCCGGATGTTGAAGCGCCTCCTGAACAGAGTTAGGAACAGAAACCGAAGAAAGAGAAGTAGCAAAAGTGTGCAGAGGTGGAGAGAGGCGATGAAGAGAGACGTAGGCCTCCAGAGGATGGGCAGTGGGGGGCGTTACCTGATCAGAGGGACGCGAAGTGTCCATGGCTGAGGTCGGCGGCAGAGGGGCAACGGAACAGGGAGGGCGACGAGTGTAGACCCGGATAACGGGCGGTTTGATGGTAGGAGCGGGGGCAGGAGAGAGCGGGGGTGGTGGTGGAGTAGCAGGAATAACGGGACGAGGGAAGGACGGCGGGAGAGGAGGCGGGGGGGAAGCAGGAGGGGAGGGAGCAGGAAAGAATGGTTCGTCTTCCCGGAAGGTGACGTCCGCAGAGACAGTGACCTTGCCGGTAGCGGGTGAGTAACAAACATAGCCCTTCTGGGTGTGGGAGTAGCCAACAAAGATGTGTTTCGCCGCCCGAGGGTCCAATTTATCGGAGGCGGGCCCGAGGCAGTGGACGTAGCAGGTGCTGCCGAAGATACGGGGCGAGAGAGGGAAAGCCGGAGTGGAGGGAAACAAGATGCTGAAGGGAGTCGCATAATGGAGGACAGAGGAAGGGAGGCGATTAATGAGAAAGCAGGCAGTGGAGACCGCAAAGTTCCAATAGGCTTTAGGAACATGCATTTGGATCATGAGGGAGCGGGCAACATCCAATAAATGGCGGTTCTTGCGTTCGGCAACCCCATTTTGTTGCGGGGTATACGCACAAGAGGTTTGATGGAGAATCCCGTATTCCGTACATAAGGTGGTAAAGTCGTGGCTGGTGTACTCACGAGCGTTATCAGTACGGAGAGTTTTGAGGGTGGTATGGAATTGTGTCCGGGTCTCGAGGACAAAGGCCCGAAACACCCGGGGAAGCTCGGAGCGTTCGCGAAGTAAGTAGAGCCACGTGGTGCGTGAATGATCATCAATAAAGGTGAGAAAATAACGATAACCACATATACTAGGAATCCGAAAGGGTCCCCAAATATCCGAATGAACAAGATCAAAAGGAGCCGCACTCCGAGTACAATGCGAAGGAAACGAAGAACGTGGCTGTTTGCCGAGAATACATGAATCACACTGAAAAGACGTAAAAGAAAGGTCTGGAAGGGCCCGCTGGAGAACTGGCAGAGGGGCATGACCAAGGCGACGATGCCATGCAGTAGAGGAGACGGAAGACAGAGCGAGCGGAGAAGGAGAGCCCGAGTACTCGGCAGGCCGTTGCGAAGTGATGTAATGAGTAGCGCCAGAGTCCAGAATCCAACCCGGGCTGTGGGAGAGACAAGCAGTACCTGTGTGGGATACGGAGGCGACGGAAGCCGAGGGGGGATTGAGCAGCCCCTGGAGATGCTGGAGCTGAAGGCGGACTGTCTCGAGATCCGGAGGAGCATCAGTAACGGCAGAAACCGTCGGGCGAGGGGGGTAGCCGAGCTTCTTGTAACAAGCCACCTCAAGATGGCCATCCTTGCCGCAGAAGGAGCACTTCGGCCGGCCACGGCCCCGCGAGCCCGACCGTCCTGTTAGAAAGTAGAGAAAAGAAGCGAAAAGAAGAGAACAAGCCGAATAAACTTTTGAATAATCGAAATTTTATTATCCAAAAAAAGATAACTATTACAAAGGTATGCCCTCCCTTATATAGAATGGAGGAGAGAAGAGAGAATACAAATAAGAGATGTGGGACTAAAATTTACAAGCTAAGCGGACTGTACAAAGTAAACCGCACAGGCCGCGCGGTTAGACAGAAGGACTAACCGCACGGCTTACAATAAGAGATGCAGAGAGGTCGCCTGTGAAGATTGCTAGACCGCCCGGTTTACAAGTCGCCGAGTCAAACCGCCAGACCGCGCGGTCTCCAACCCGCCAAGACAGACCGCCCGGTCTCCAACTTCAACACTCCCCCTCAAGCTGGAGCATATATATCAATCATGCCCAGCTTGTCGCAAACATGCAGAAACGAGGCGGAGACTGGCTTGGTGAAGATGTCAGCTAGCTCTTTATCAGATGTGACAAACGGAGTGCAAATCTGTTCTTTTAAAATCTCTTCACGAATGAAATGGCAGTCAACCTCAATGTGCTTTGTTCTTTCATGGAATACCGGATTTTTGGAGATGTATATGGCGGCCTTGTTATCACAGAACATAGGTAGAGGATGGTTGTACACCTCTCCTAAATCTAGCATGAGAGCCCGCAACCATTTCAACTCACAAGTGGTTGACGCCATACTGCGATACTCAGCTTCTGCACTGGACCTGGAGACAACAGACTGCTTTTTACTCTTCCAGCTCACCAGATTTCCCCCAACAAAGGTGCAAAAACCTGAGGTAGACTTGCGATCCCCTTTGTCATCAGCATAACTTGCATCTGAGTAGGCTTCAATCCTCAGATGACCATTCTTCTGAAACAGTAATCCTTTCCCAGGCGCTGCTTTGACATATTCCAAGATCCGCAAGGCGGACTGAAGATGACATTCCCTGGGCGCTTGCATGAATTGACTCACCTTGCCCACAGCATAAGAAATGTCGGGTCTGGTCACTGTGAGATATATGAGCTTACCAACTAGACGCCTGTACCGCGAACTATCTGAAAGAAGAGGCGAATCATCTGTCCAGGTTTTGTCCTCCCCAATAGCCATGGGACATCGGGCAGGTTTAGCTCCAGTCAATCCTGCCTCTTTTAAAAGATCAAGGGCATACTTACGCTGAGAGAGAACTAAGGAGTCGGGCTTCCGAGAGAGTTCGATCCCCAGAAAGTACTTTGGAGAGCCCATATCTTTAGTGATCAGATGTTGGCGAAGATGTCGCTTTGTCAGGGCTACCCCTTCCTGGTCATCGCCAGTGAGAAGAATATCATCGACGTATACAGCAAGAACAACCAGCCCAGAAGGAGTTTTGCGAATAAAGAGAGAGTGATCAGCAGAGCTTCGCACAAAACCAACAGCCGCCACAATACCGCTGAACTTGTCAAACCAAGCTCGAGGACTCTGCTTGAGGCCATAAATTGCCTTCTGCAGCCGGCATACTCGTGTCTCCCCCTGAGCAACATACCCAGGAGGTTGCTCCATGTAAACGGCCTCGTGAAGATCATCATAAAGGAAGGCATTCTTGACGTCCAGCTGAGAAATTGGCCAATCCCGATTGACGGCCACAGAGAGAAGAACCCGGATTGTGCTGAGACGAGCCACAGGGGAGAAGGTGTCAAAGTAATCAACCTCATAGGTCTGAGTAAAGCCCTTAGCCACAAGGCGAGCCTTATACCGATCCACAGTGCCGTCTGGGCTAAATTTGACCACAAAGACCCAGCGACAGCCAACAACATCAGTGCCAAAGGGAGGAGGAACAAGAGTCCAGGTACCCCGCTCAGTGAGGGTCGCCATTTCCTCATCCATGGCCATCTTCCAGTGAGGAATAGCAAGGGCCTCCTGATAGGAGCGGGGTGTGGCAGTGGCAGAGATAGCCAGTGCAAAGGCCCTGCGAGAAGGAGTAAGACGATCATAGGAAACAACAGCAGCAAGGGGGTGTAAGGTGCACGTCCGCACCCCTTTGCGAAGAGCTATAGGAAGATCCAGGTCAGCCGGGCCCGCGGCATCCGGAGCATCCGTGGTAGAGAAAGCTGGCCCGGGAGAAGAGAGCGACGGCAGCGGAGAGGAGGGAGAGGGTGGTGGGGAAGGGAGAGAGAGAGGTGGAGGAAGAGGAGGGGGTGGAGACGGTGTAGTGGTGGAGAGTGTAGGAGGAGACGAGGGAACGAAGGGAACGGCAGGAGAATCAGAAGCTGGGAGAAGAGGAGAAGAGGCATCCGAGAAGTAGGAGGTATTCTCGAAGAAGGTGACGTCAGCAGAGACGAACTGCTTACGAAGGACGGGATCAAAGCAACAGTAGCCTTTCTGAGTGGTGGAATACCCCAGAAAGACACATTTGGTGGAGCGAGGGGAGAGCTTATCACGGGTGGCAGAAGGGGCATGCACAAAGGCAGTGCATCCAAAGATTTGGAGAGGGAGAGGAAACGGCTCCTTGCCCGGATACAAAATGGAGAACGGGGTTTGGCCATGGAGAACCGTGGAGGGAATGCGATTGATGAGGTAGCAGGCAAGGAGAACAGCATAGCCCCAATAGGAGCGAGGAACATGCATCTGGGTCATCAAGGTGCGAGCGACATCGAGCAGGTGTCGGTTTTTGCGTTCGGCTACACCATTTTGTTGTGAAGAATAGACACAACTAGTTTGATGAAGAATCCCATTTTGCATGCAGAATGTAGAGAAGTCACGACTGAGATATTCTGCGGCATTATCAGACCGAAAAACTTTGATAGAAACATCAAACTGAGTTTTGATCATGAGATAGAAGGATGTCCATACAGAGAATAATTCGGAGCGATCTTTTAACAGATACACCCACGTACAGCGAGAGAAATCATCAATGAACGTGACAAAATAGGAACTACCCCGACCAATGGTAAGAGTAGGAGAAGGACCCCAGATGTCGGAGTGGATAAGATCAAACGGACGGGTAGAGCTACGAACGTGCTTTGGAGGGAAGGAGGAGCGGTGATGCTTGCCAAGCTGACAGGCCTCACAGTTGAGCGGAGGACTTTGAGGAGGAAGGTGGGGCAGAAGTTGACGAAGAAGACGGGGAGGAGCATGACCAAGGCGGAGATGCCATTGGAGAAGATCTGTGGAGGTGGAGGAGAAGGTGGAAAAAGCAGAAATGTTGTCTAGGAAGTATAAGCCGCCACTCTCAGTCCCAGTAGCAATCGTCCGTTGGGAGTCCGGATCCTGAAAAGAGCAAGAAGTAGAAGTAAATGTGACGGAACACTGTAATTGCTTGCAAAGAGATGTAACAGATAATAAGTTGCACGGGAACTGGGGCACGTATAGAGTATCCGCCAAGTGAAGAGACGGGGTGACATGAACTATCCCTGTGCCATGAACTGATGATGAAGAGCCGTCAGCGAGAGTAACTGGGGGCAAGCGAGCATGTTTTTCTAGGAGAGAGAAACACGGGAGATGGCCGGTCATATGATTCGTAGCACCAGTGTCGATCAGCCATTTGCCCTGAGTAACAACGTGTGCACGACCAGAAGACGTGACAACCGAGGCGAAAGCCATGAAGGGAGGAAGAAGAAACTGCAGCGGTCTCGGTGACAGCACACCAGCGGCACGAAGGGCCACGACCAAGGTGCAGAGCACAAGCCGCGCGACTAAACCAGGAGGTCGCGGCGACTAACAAGAGAAGCGGCTAAGAGCGAAGAGGCGGAGAGGCCGCTCAAACAAGGAAGAATCCGCGTGAAACCGCGGCGGGAACAAAAGGGAAGAAGCCGCGTGAACACGAGCGGCTAGGATTCAGATCAAGGCACAGCGGGGAAGAAGTCGCGCGGACTGCAAAGGGCCGAGCGAACAGAAGAGAGGAGAAGAGCAGGTGACCGCGACCAAGATGCGGGTAAGAAAGGGACAACCCGCACGGTCAGGCAGATCACAGCAGTTGCGAGAATGCGGTCAAGGGCACAGCGGGGAAGAGGTCGCGCGGACTGAAAAGGCCGAGCGAACAGAAGAGAGGAGAAGAGCAGGTGACCGCGACCAAGATGCGGGTAAGAAAGGAACAACCCGCACGGTCAGGCAGATCACAGCAGCAAACCGCGAGTGCAGAGACAACACACGCGGACAGAGACAGACCGCCGCGACTAGGAAGTCGGAGCGGCAGGAAAGAGCAAGGAGCGCGGCGACACGGAAACAGGTCGCTGCGACAAAGAGCAGTAGGAGAAGAGAAACAAGAAGAGCAAGCCGCGCAAACAGGCAGCGGACAGAAACAAGCCGCGCGGATAGAAACAAGCCGCGCGGACAGAGGAGAAGGCAAGCCGCGAACAAGCCGCAGAACGCGGAAGACAAGCCGCGAACAACAGAGAGCGCACAAAATCAGGAGGAAAAGACCGTGTCCTCTGATACCATGTTAGAAAGTAGAGAAAAGAAGCGAAAAGAAGAGAACAAGCCGAATAAACTTTTGAATAATCGAAATTTTATTATCCAAAAAAAGATAACTATTACAAAGGTATGCCCTCCCTTATATAGAATGGAGGAGAGAAGAGAGAATACAAATAAGAGATGTGGGACTAAAATTTACAAGCTAAGCGGACTGTACAAAGTAAACCGCACAGGCCGCGCGGTTAGACAGAAGGACTAACCGCACGGCTTACAATAAGAGATGCAGAGAGGTCGCCTGTGAAGATTGCTAGACCGCCCGGTTTACAAGTCGCCGAGTCAAACCGCCAGACCGCGCGGTCTCCAACCCGCCAAGACAGACCGCCCGGTCTCCAACTTCAACACGTCCCCCCCGAGTAGAAGTGGGAGGAGAGGGTAAGAGCGGAGGGGCATGCTGAAGGAGAGCGGGTGGAGAAGGAGCCGGAGGATCTGGAGGAGGCGAGACCCGGAGAAGCATGGAGCAGACATCCGAAAAAGAGGGCGTAGTAGGAGCGGCAAGGACCTGAGCACGAAGGCTTTGAAGATGAGAAGGGAGTCGAGCCATAAGGATGGCAATGCAAGCAGCTTCCTTCTGAGCCCGCTGAGCAGCAAGATCAGTGGTCGGCGGCTGGTGCTGGATCCAGGCTTCAGCAAGCGTTTTAGCCCGAGCGACAAAAGATGTCATATCTGAGGCGCCGCCAGCATCGAGAGTGAAGAGATCAGTGAGGATGTCATAAAGATGCTGGAGGCTATCGCGGCCAGAATACAAGGAATGAAGCTCATCCCACATAGCCTTGGCGGTGTCGTGGTACATAGCCATTTGATATGGCTCACCATCCAAGGAGTTCAGAATCCAAGTCTGAACACGACCGTCATTACGAAGTCACTCATCCGTAGGTGTAGAAGGAGGTGCCTGAGTAAGGTGCGGGAGAAGGCCCTTAGCCTGGAGAACCCGCCGAACAGAATGGACCCAAGGAATAAAGTTCTTCTTGCCAGAGAGAGAAATAGTTGTGATCCGGAGCTCGTCACGGAGGTCGGCAGAACAAGCCGGGCGGTCTGAAGGACAGGCCGGATGGACAGGGGGCGGGCTGGCCGCTGAGCTGGGAGAAGTACCAGAGGAAGTCATGAAGACAGGCCGCAACCCTTAGACGGGTAGAGAAGAAGGCCGCGGAAAGAGAGAAACCGGGCGGACTGAGACAAGCCGGGCGGACTGAGACAAGCCGGGCGACCAGGAGACGGTAGAAGATCGCGACCAAGATGCAAGCGGGAAGGAGACAGCTCGCACGGTCAGGCAGATCGTATGCACCGGACTGAGACAAGTCGCGCCGGACTGAGACAAGTCGCGTCGGACTGAGAAAAGTCTCGTGCCTAGGAGAAGGCAAGAGATCGCGACCAAGATGCAGGCGAGAAGGAGACAGCCCGCACGGTCAGGCAGATCTGAACAGCGCCGGACTGCGACAAGCCGCGCCGGACTGAGACAAGTCGCGCCGGACTGAGGTAAGTCGCGCCGGACTGAGGCAAGTCGCGCCGGACTGAGGAGAATAGAGGAGATCGCGACCAAGATGCAGGCGAGAAGGAGACAGCCCGCACGGTCAGGCAGATCTAAACAGCGGCCAGAAGAAAGAGACCGCGGCGGATAGAAAGGAGGCCGCGACTAGGAGAGAGGCCGCAGCGGACAAGAAGAAGGTGGTCCCACGGAGAGAGGAAAGGCTATAAAGGCAGGAAGGGGGGGAAGGGAGAAGGTGGATCCACGGAGAGAAAACAAGAGCAGAGGGAGGCGGACTGAAAGAGCAGGCCGCCAGGAAGCGCGGCTAGAATCAAAACAGGCCGCGAGAAACAAGCCGCGGGAGGAAGCGGCTAGAATCAAAACAGGCCGCGAGAAACACAGTGCGGTCAGACGTTGGTAAACCGCGAGAGGTGTAACCTGGCTCTGATACCATGTAGAAATGGCCTGAAACTTATGTATATTTCTTGAGTATCTAAATACAAAGAGAGTATACAAATATATAGGAGAGAAAGAGAGGAAACAAATCCTATACAAGATGTGGGACTAAAGAAGAAGCATAAATGGGCCAACACTACATGGGCCCAATACAAGTTATTCTAACAGTATGTATAACATTATATGTATCTGTGTATGTTTGTCGTGCCACATATTTGTATGTATTGCACTAACATCGTGATATGATCTCAAAGCTATATAAAATTTGTTGTGATATGTATGTTGAGGTGTAACCTATAAATAGCCAAGATATGACCCTAATAATACTAGTTTTTATTTCAACTTGGTATCAGAGGGTTGGGGCCGACCGTTGTTCCTCCCGAACGACGCCGTCTAGGCCGATTCCACTGTCGCTGCCCGCTCGCCTCGCCTGCGCCGTCCCCACCGCCGATTGGAGGAGGCCTCGCCGTCACCTGCGCCGCTCGGAGAGGCCTCGCTGTCTCGCCCACTCGCGCATGTCTTCTCCCAATCGGTGGCCGTCCCACCCGCTCGCGCCCGTCTAGGGCTGCCGGAATACCGCCTCTAGGGCTGCGGGAATAGCGATCCCGTAGCCTCCGGAGGCCGCTATCACTGCTTCCGGCCGCCGACCTTCGTGCCCTAGTGCATCCTTGCGTCACTCCTGATGCAGTGATCGTATCCAGGGCAGGCCGATGTATTTTGTAATACCGAACGAGACGCAGTGATCGGTTGGAGGTTGATCTATGGATCCGGAGGGGACGATGGTGGACGTCTTCAAGATGTTGGGCCCGGACGAGTTGGCCACATTGTTGAGTGTGTTGGGTTCATCGCAGCGGCCTATGAAATTGGAACTTCCACCGATCAATCTTAAGCTGGATGGACCGACGACCTACCTGAGTTGGTCACGTCGTGTGAAGAAGATCCTGGCAGCAAAGAAAGTTGGGGGTTTTTCTGACAGGGGCGTTGAAGAAACAGAGAACTCAGCTGGAGATGAGTGGGAGTCGGCCCATATGACCATGTTTATGTGACTACTTAGCTCGGTTGTTCCATCAATTTCTGCCACGGTAGATGGCCTCGAGACAGTCATGGAGGTCTGGGACAAGCTGAAAAACACATATGATGGTGTGAGGAACACTTTGCAGGTCTTCCAGGTGAAGTATGATGTTAAACATGAAGGTGCCTCAGAGCCTGTGGGATTATGTCGTGTTAACAGCGGCATAAGTGATCAACAGCCAACAGGATATCATCACAGGTACTAGGGTGGAAGTATCTGTGTTAATAGCTACAGGGATATAATAGGGGGATACTTCTCTTGAAGGTATTCGGGTGTGTGCGCTTCGTGAAGGGCAACAGACCGGGTGTTGGTAAGCTCGATGGAAGAGCAGTGAGGTGTATGTTTGTGGGTTACTCTCGTACTCAAAAGGGTTACATGTGTTGGAGCCCAGTGGAGAAAAGATGCTTTGTGAGCATGGATGTTCATTTTCGAGAGCTGGAACAGTACTACCGACAATAGGTAGTCCTACCTACATTAGACTCATCAAATAAAGAAAGTACAATGCTAGAAAGAGAGATGTTGGTGACAGATCTGGGAGTATGACAGTGAGGATCTGCGGAGGAGCAGGAGAGCGATGATGAGCAGGATGAGATTGAGGAGCAGAGGCAAGGTGTGAGACCTACGGCTCAGGGGGAAATGTTGACATACAGTAGAAGGAGAAAGCCTCCAGCAGTACCAGATCCAGATTCCAGGGTCGGTGCCTAGTCTATCTCCTAGTCCCTTGCCTGCGTCTCCCCCCTCTTATGGAACACCTACACCTCCACAAGCCTGAGGTGATATCCTTTCTCCTCTCCCTACTTCTTCTCTTATGTTACGGAAGACTACTCGCAGCAATACGGGAAATCCATCTAACAGATACGATTGGGACCTCACGTCCTTTGTCTTGTATAATCATATCTCCCCTACACACGGAGCATTCATTGCATCTTTGGATAGTGTTATTGTACCTAACAATTGGCAGTTCGCCAAAGCCGATCCGAAGTGGGAGGCAGCAATGAAGAAAGAGATGATGGCCCTTGAGAAGAACAAGACCTGAGAGCTGGCATGGTTGCCAAAGGACAAGAAGGTTGTTGGGTGAAAGTGGGTGTTCACCGTAAAGTAGAACCCAGATGGACAGGTTGAGCGCTACAAAGTTCGATTGGTGGCCAAGGGGTACAGCCAGACCTATAGCATCGACTACGACGAGACATTTACACCGGTGGAGAATATGAGCATTGTTAGGACTCTCATCATTCTGGCAGTGAACGGAGGATGGCTGCTACACCAACTAGATATGAAGAATGCATTCCTTTATGAGGATCTAGCAGAGGAGGTGTTCATGGAGATACCACCGGGATTTGGTACAGCCAAGACAGAAGGCAGAGTATGCAGACTGAAAAAATCCCTTTATGGGCTGAAGCAGTCACCCCGTGCATGGTTTGACCGATTCAGGAGAGCAATGATTGACATGGGGTATCACCAGATCAACGCAGATCACACGATGTTTTTCAGGCAGAATGGAGGTCACACCACCATGCTTGCAGTATATGTGGACGACATGATCATTACATGGGATGATGAGGGAGAGATTAGCCGTCTCAAGGGGGGCCTAGGCAAGGAGTTTGAGGTGAAAGACCTGGGTCTTCTTCGATATTTCCTTGGGATCGAGATTGTGTGTGAGGCCGAGGGGATAATTCTTTCCCAAAGGAAATATACGTTGGACCTCCTCACTGAAACCGGGATGTTGGGGTGCAAACCTGATGCGACGTCAATTGATCAAAGATGCAAACTGAGTGCAGAGGACGGAGAACCAGTAGATCCGAAAATGTACCAAAGGCTAGTCGGGAAGTTGATCTACTTGAGCCACACCCGCCCGGACATCTCATTCTCTGTAAGCGTGGTGAGACGCTACACGCATGATCCAAGGAAGGGTCATATGGATGCAGTATACCAGATTCTGCGATACTTGAAGAGTGCTCCTGGAAAGGGGCTGGCCTCAGGAGGAATGGACATGTGAGAGTCGAAGGCTATTGCGACTCTAACTGGGCAAGTTGTGCGGATGATAGGAGGTTACCTCAGGCTATTGCATATTTGTGGGAGGCAACCTGGTCTCATGGAGGAGCAAGAAGCAGTCGTTAGTGGCCAGATCGACGGCAGAGGCAGAGTACAAAGTCATAGCATATGGGGTTGCAGAGCTCATGTGACAGAAAGGAATGCTTGAGAAGTTAAAGCTAGACCAAAAGGGTAGGATGAAGCTGTGGTGTGACAGTCAATCAGTCATCAATATTGCAAACAATCCAGTTCAACACGATCGCACCAAACATATAGAGATTGATAGATTTTTTATCAAAGAAAAGCTTGATAACGGGCTACTGGAGTTGAGCCACGTGCCAACAAAGGGGCAGGTTGCAGACTGCTTGACTAAGGGACTTAGTTCAGAGGATATGATCAGGGGATGTAACAAGATGGGTTTAGTGAATATCTTTCGTCAATCTTGAGGAGTGTTGTAATATGTATGTTGAGGCGTAACCTATAAATAGTCCAGATGTGGCCCTGATAATACTAGGTTTTATTTCAACTAAATTCAAATGTGGTTGATGATGTTTACACATATATATTATCGAAAGTGCCTCAAAAAAATCTGGTGGCCAGTTTTTTTCTGTGTTCAACTTTATTGCACATTTAATCATCCTTTAGTTGAAGCTATAAGTACCTTTACTTCAGATCTGCGCAGTGTCTTAATCATAAACCGGTCATCTTGAGAGAGGAAAAAAACACTGCCACTTTTCCCTGGAGAAGAAAGCTCCCTCAACGCAGAATTTCCACATATAGATATCATGTAGTCTGCAGCATCAATCTTGAACATCTCCCGTAAGTTTCTGCAGTTAATTAAGATGAACATGCATCAAATAATAGGTAGTTCGGCATGGTAGCTTCATGTAAATCTCACTTGAGAAAGAAAGAGTTGTTAGAGTTCCTTCAATAAGAATATTGCTAACCTGAAAACCATGGGACAGTAGTCTTTCCACTTAAAATCTTCTGAGTGATGGGAAGGTGTTAACTGAGACCCGGATTTAGGAAAATCCATCCAAAAGCTTGCACGAGGACCAAAATCTGATGCACGAACCTCACGCCTTTGTATTGGTGTAATTTTTCCAACCGTGTATCTGACAATATCGAGATACATATTAAGTTGTACTTTTCAATAGGTTTCTCTTCATTTTAATGAATCAAGGAGAAAAGGCTAATAAAAAAGGGCAGCCCGGTGCACAAAGCATCCCCGCACGTCGAGGGTCTAGAGAAGGGTCCCACCACAAGGGTGAAATGTAACAAAACCTTACCCTGTATTTTTACAAGAGGCTGCTTACAGGACTCGAACCCGTGACCTCAAGGTCACACGGCAACACCTCAAGTGGTGCGTCAAGGCTCCCTGTTACCAACTGCGCCGACATCGACTCGCACTGGGGAAGGATGTATCAGCGCTGCAACAACATTGTGCACGAAGAACTCGGCTATGATGGGGGTTACGGCGACATGACGGGCATCATCCAAGGAGTAAATTGTATGTCTTGTCTTATCCCACGTGTCCTAAGCCCAAATGGGGGGCATATGATGGTTAGCTTTAATGATGACTCTAGCTTTTACTTTTCCCACTTGTCTATGGCCTAGATGGGAGGCCCCTTTATTTAAGAACTTTTGTCATCTCTTGGGTAGGAAGGAAAAAAGCTAAAAGGATCTCTCTCTTCTCATCCGTTTGTGCAAGCACCGGCCAAACATCCTACCTCCTCTCTACCGCAACAACCTCGATGGGATCCAAAAAGTGACGTCGCAATCCCTTGCGGGACGTAGTCTTCCATCGACCCACTACGTGCTCAAACTCACGAACACGTATCAACATGGTATCAGAGGGACCTCTTCCCTCCCCAGCGCCGAACTTCTTCCTCTACCCGCGGCCATGGCCGACAGCAAACAGCTACTACCTATCCTCCGACCCATCCTGGACGTGATTGCACGCATGCCAAACGTATTTGGACCTCCAAGGCGCCGAACTTGTCAGCCTAAGCGCGCATGTGCATGAGACCGGGCCAATCGGGTCATACATTCCACCGAATGGACCACCTCCATCACCACTCCATACACCTACGAGTCCAACTCCAGAAGGAAGTTTGACTCCGTCCTCTGACAGCCATCCCACGCGTTACCTGATGCAGTGGTCCAGTGCCGCCTCGCTCTGGTTCTGCACCAGAGGAACATGTCTGATCCCACCACCGGGCTGCAGCCCAAGCACCCCGCCCATGGCCGCACCTGTTCTCAGTGCGGCGGGATGTTGAGGCGGGATCTCGAACCCAACCCCCTTGATAAATCCCTCTCCTAGCAGGGACTATCACCATGATAGTCCCTCTTAGGAGAGAGATTTATCAAGGGGGTTGGGTGCAGCTCAGTTGGTGATAGTCCCTGTTAGGAGAGGGATTTATCAAGAGGGCTAGGTTCGAGACCCCGCCTCAACATCCCTCTGCACTGAGAACAAGTACGGCCATGGGTGGGGTGCTTGGGATGCAGCCCGGTGGTGGGACCGGACGAGTTTCTCTGGTGCAGAACCAGAGCGGGGCGGCACTGGACCACTGCATCATTACCTGAAGATGGACTTTCTCGTTTACGACAACCACGATGACCGGCTTCCATGGCTCACCCGGTGCGAGCTCTACTTCTCCACCCAACGCACCCCACCGGAAGATCAACTCGGCCTCACCTCGTTTCACCTCATGGGCGCAACCCAAATGTGATTCACGCAACTACGTCGTGAACGCCACAACCTAGTCTGGATGACTTTGCCACAACGTGTACTCTCCGCTTCGGCCCACCACTACGGGGAAACTCGCTAAGGTACCTCATCGCCCTACGACAAACCGACCTGCTCGACGACTACCTCGAGCACTTACAAATTCTATTGGCACGCGCATCCACCATCCGCCTTGAGCAGCAGGTTCCTTTCCTTACGGCCGGCCTCCACAAGCATCTACGCCTGGACGTCGAATTGCAAGCTCCACCCGACATCACAACGACGACGAATCTAGCTCGGGCCTGTGAGCGCCGACTTCTTTTAGACCACCCACTGTTGGGTCATCGAGATTTCAACACTACCACCCGGGGAACCAAACCCAACATTCTTCCTCCCAAGGACAGCGAGTTGAGCCCTCCCCTGCCCAAGCCCTATCTGTCCACCGTATCGCTGCCGACTCGGTGTCGAAAATGGCTGACCGACATGCTAAGGGGTTGCGTTTTAACTGTGACGAACTTTTTGGTCTGGGCCATTGTCGCAAGTGCCTTTATTGGGTCGAGGTGGATGACTCCTTCGATGATGAGGATACGGAAGACACGGAGCCCTCAGAGATCTCGTTACATGTTATCTTCACCTCCCATAAGCTTTAGGGTCATACTATACAAATGCAAGTTTACGTGGCGGACCACACCTTCATGGCTCTCATGGATTTCGAGAGTACGCACAACTTCATCAACCGTCGCACGGTCGAGCAACTACATCTCCACATCACCCTGCAATCCCACCTTCAAGTCGCAGTAGCAAATGGCCAAACCATGCAAAGCCCGAGCATATGTCACGGGGTGACCCTAACAGTGAGCTCCCATAAATTTCAAATTGATCCCTCGGTGATTGACCTTCAAGGCATCGACGTGATATTGGGGGTGTGATGGCTCTGCACCCAGGAACCCATAACTTGGGATTTTGATGCTCTCTTCATGCGTTGGCACCACAGAGACAACTTGATCGAATGGTCAGGATAAGTTCCGCAAACTGTTCGTTCGACCTTCGCACTCCAATGACCCACTCTTCTCATGGGCTCCTCCAACAAGCCCAACCTCGAGCTCCTCCTACAAGAGTTCCCAAATATCTTCACTATTCGGGACTCCCTTTTGTCGACACGCCATCAACATCATCGTATCTACCTCCTTCCAGACACCCCTCGATCGTGACACGCCCTTACCGCTATCCCTTCCTACAAAAAGATGAGATAGAGTGTCAATGCTCCCTCATGCTACAACAAGGTCTTATCTACCGCAGTATCTCCCCATTCTCCTCCTCGACTCTCATCGTACACAAGAAAGACGGCTTATTGCGCCTTTGCACCGATTACCGTACCTTAAATCAATAAACCGTGAAGGGCAAAATTCCTATTCAGGTGGTCAGAGAGCTACTCAATGAACCGCATGGTGCCATGTACTTCTCCAAATTGAACCTTTATTCAGGTTATCATTAGGGGCGGATGCACCCACAAGATGTGGAAAAGATGGTTTTTTGCACGCATCACGACCACGTCGAGTTTTTGGTGTTGTCATTCGGGCTCACCAACACCCTCTCCACCTTTCAAGGTTTGATGAGCGAAGTCCACTACAATGTTAGTATGTATTAGTTTTTTTAATGATATTTTGATTTACAACACCTCTTGGGACGCCCACTTGCGCCATCTCTGTGTGGTCTTCGAGCTGCTGCGCCAACATCGCCTCCACCTCAAGAACTCCAATGTGTTTTCGGCAAACAAAGTGTGGCCTACCTCGGCCACATGGTCCGCTCTGTTACAGTGGCACATGCCAACGAGACGCGCACACGCCGACGAGACGTCGTGGTGAGTCCACGCGCTGAGGAAGATGATGACGAGTCCGTCTGGAGGAGGAGAGACCGAATACGTGCCGCCGATATGATTATCTTATTTGCATGTCATGATGTTATATTTTGTTATGTGTACAATTTATTATTTGCATTGCTTTTACGTTATCCGCACTCCGCATCTATAAGGGGTTTTGTTGTACTCTTTTACATTATGCTTGGATGTTATGAAATTTAGAGTTAATCCCTAGTTTTCTTCTCCTCCTCTCCTCCTTCCTCTCACTCACCACCGCCGACCCTCCCCCTTGCCGGATTCCTCTCCAAAATCGTATTAATTTAGTCTGACCTAACTCATCGCCCGCAACTCAGCCGTTGGTGCGTCATTTCATTGAAGGTTTTTCGCTTCCATCTCCTGGATCGCATGCTTTCACCATTCTGAGTCGTCTTCCTACTCCCCACTAAAGGAACGCCCCGCGTCCAGCGGATCACACGCTTCTGTCTCCTGTTGCGATAGGGTTGGGTGCGTCCAGAGTGTCGATCCTCATCGTGTCTAGCTAGCGGCTTGCCACTGCGAGAACGTCGAGCGTCCAGCGCGTTCTCCCTCCGCTCACGTACGTCTAGGACATCATTCCCACCAGCCCAGCACATCTTCGTCTGTCGGATCTGTCGTCCGCACCCAACCGATCTGCTTTGCCATCCGCCGAATCCCGCACATCTCCGCACCCAATAGATCTGTCGTCCGCTAAATATGCCATCCGCACCCAACAGATCTGTTGTGCCATCCGTCGATTCCAGTCGTTTTCGTCGAGCCCAGTGCATCCATCCAGGTCCGCCCCTTCCAGTCGCTCCCTTTCGTTCTGCCAATTCCGTTCTGCCAATTCCAGTCCATGGCTCCCAACACTCACTCTGTCGGTGATCTTCCTCTGGATGCGACCGCCGAAGCCTTAATCCACCGCTTGGAGGCTTAAGAGCAACACGTTGCCTCCATGCACACCTCGCTCCTCACCCTCCACTCCAAGAATGGCTCTCTCCAGGCGTCCGCCGCCGCCTTCTCCGCTGCGTCTCCCGCCGGCTTCTCCGCTGCGTCCAGCTCCGCCCCACCCGCGGACGGAGGCTTTCTCCTCGGTGTTGGCACACCATCCATTCCTTCAGGGACCACTCCTCCGCCGATTTCAAGCCAGTCCACCCTCTCCCTTGACATTTCCTCCTTCGTCGGTGTTGACCCGATGGGTTGGATCACCACAGCGGAGCAATATTTTGATTTCAACTATGCATTGACGCACCACAAGGTGTATATGGCGGTGGTTGGTCTGAACGGTTCGGCCCTCCACTGGGCACGATGGCTCCGCCAATCCAACATGTGTCACTCCTGGCCCGAGCTCGAACAAGAGATGATCCGTGGTATGAAACCCGCTACTCCGGCTCCTCCTCTATTGAGCATCTTTTTGGCGACTGTCAAACAACAGGCCTGGACAACTATGTTGATGAGTTCGTCGCCCCGGTATCCCACGTCATCGGGCTACCGCCGATCATTACCTGGGCTTCTACATGCAGGGTCTATTGTCACATATCCACTCTCATCTCCGCAAGCACAACCTTCACACAGTATTTAACGCCATGGATTTGGCGCATCTAGTGGAAGCCAACCTCTCCCCACGGTCACCTGCTTCTAGAGCTGTCACTTAAAACCGAAAACCGTAAATCGAACCGGAACCGAACCGGAACCGCAAAGAACCGGACCGAACCGTTTGAAAATTATTCGGGTTCTGGTTTGAATTTTGGAACCGTGAACAACTTTGGTTCGGGTGTGGTTCTTACATTTTATTATCCGAACCGGAACCGGAACCGTAACATACAAGTCTCAAGCGGTTTCAAGATTTTTGGGCCCGATCCGAACCGGACCGAAGTAGAACTGAACCGCAACCCGTTTATTATTATTAATTTTCTTATAATATTATTATAATTTTATAATCTATCTATAATATTTATAATTACTATCAGCGGTGAAACTGGTGTAGTTTGGACCCAAACCGTTATCACACCAAAATGGGTCGGTTTTGGACTGAACAAAACCGCACCAAAACCGTGTGGTATGGTTTGACATTGATGCAGTTTGAAGTCGGTTTTTAAAGTACAGTTTTGATTTTTATACAGTTATATAATGTATTTTCAATTTTACTTACATATTTTTCTAAAATATTTTATTTTTAAAATATAGAAGGTATACAATTACTATTAAATAGTAATCATGAAAGACACAAATAATTGTTGTCGATTATTACGGTTGCGCAAGCTGGCGAGATGCGCACAAGTCGACTAGACGTTGTGACAAGTCTTTACACGTAGGAAAGAGACAGATACTAGCCCACAGATCGTGGAAGAGACTGGCGAGTAGTGCACAACTTAATTATTTTTATTTCATTGTTTTTTGAGTTTTACTATTTGCAGACCGCTTTTATGTCACTCCGTCAAATTTGGTTTTGTTTTAGTTGGAACTCATTTGAACCGGACCGAACCACATAAAAGCATGTTCACGAGACGTGCACATGCCAACTAGACGCCGTAGCAAGTCTACATGCGTAGAAAGGCGACATATTAGGCCCACCGATCGTGGAAGAGACCGTCGAGGAGTGTGCAACTTAATTATTTCTATTATGAAGGTGTTTTGAGTTTTTTGCAGACCGCTTTTATTTTATTCTATCAAATTTGATTTTAGTTGGAACCGGACCGAACCGCATAGAACCGGACCAAACCGTTAGTGACTGGTTTGGTTTTGGTTCTTGTTAAACCGTAATCGGAACCGTTGACACGACGGTTCCAAAAATTATGATGGAACCGGAACCAGAACCGGAACCGCTCAAACCAAATAAGGTTTTGGTTCTAACTTGAAGAACCGTTACCTTAGCGGTTCGGTTCATGGTTTTAGTAGAACCGGAACCGAACCGGAACCGTGACAGCTCTACCTGCTCCTACGGCCAACCACCACCAGCCTTGGCCGCCTTGGTGACCACCAGCCACGGCTCTTCCACCGCGGTCGTCGCCTTGGGGAAACCAGTTGGGCCGCCCATCGGCCCCTTAATGCATCTCGAATAGTGATTATAATGATCTTCGCAGTAAGAGTCTCTGTTTTAGATGCCGCCAAACCTACTCCCCCAACCATGAGTGCTCCGTGAAGGAATTTCACGGCATCATCGGCGACATCGACCCAAAAGTTACCCTGACCGACTTTGAGGCCCTGGAGCTCTCAGTGGGGGATACACCTCTCGACCCCACCGCGCTTACACCCCACCTCCTGGAGTTATTCTATGCCTCGAAGGGCGGGATCTCCCACCAGCAGACCGTGCAGCTCTCAGGCACATTGCGGGATCGCCTGATCATCGTCATAGTGGAAAGTGGCGCAAGTCACAACCTCATCTTTGAGCGCCTGATGCAGCAGCTCCGTCTTCCCTTGGTTCCCTCTCTGGATGTTGCGGTCTGTATGGGTGATGGGCACCACCGGCCAACTCAGGGCCGTTGCAGTGTTATGTCTCTCTCTGTGGGGTCTTGTTCTGTGACCGCGTACTTCTACGCATTCGGCCTAGGCAGTCTCGACACCATTTTGGGGGTGTCTTGGCTCCGCACACTCGGTGATGCACACGTCAATTGGGTGACTATGATCATGTTGTTCCTACACGGGGGCCAGCCATGTCACCTCGACAGTGACTCTGCTCTCCTCCGCTCTCTGGTCTCCCTCTACATGATTCAGGGGACCACGGACGTCGGCCTCTCCGTGGGGCTGTGGGCCCTCTCGGGCCCGTCCGATGTGCATTTTCCTTCCCTGGCGGACCACCAAGAGCTTTATATTGTGCTTGTCGACATCATCCAGCCTCCGGCAAAATTGCCACCAGCCCTACCAACCCACCGCGCCAATTCCCTCCAGCCTAGGACCACAACAGCCTTAGCACAGTCGTTCTGTTTTGACCATGGGCGGAAGGATGAGCTCGAGCCTCTAATGCAGGGGATGTTGATGGGGGGTCTTACTCGTTCTAGTGCAAGCCTATTTTCTAGCCCGGTTCTTCTGGTCTGGAAGAAAAATAGCAGTTGGCGTCGTACTACTCAGTCAAGCTATTTGATTGTCGCTACCGCCTTCAGGGGGACTCTGCCTCGCAGGAGGTCCCTGTTGCTGGGTCTTATCGTCCGGAGTCTGAAGCTACGTGGCTGTCTCAGGATACTTCTGTCGTCAACCCTCCGACTACTGCCTTGAGGACAAGGCCTATTTTCCAGATGGCGACATTGCTACGGTTGTGCATGCCGACGAGACACGCACACGCCGACGAGACACCGTGGTGAGTCCACACGCGGAGGAAGACGATGAAGGGTCTGTTTGGAGGAGGGGAGACCGAAGACGCGCCGCTGACATGATTATCTTATTTGCATTTATTATGTTATATTCTGTTATGTGTACGCTTTATTATTCACACTGTTTTTACATTATCAACACCCCACGTCTATAAGGGGTTGTGTTGTGCTCTTCTTCATTATGCTTGGATGTATGAAATTTAGAATTGCTCCCTAGCTTTTCTTCTCGTTCCCTCCTCCTTCCTGTCCCTCGCCACCGTTGGTCATCCCCCTTATCGGATTCCTCTTTGGGATCGTATCACACTCCCTCGGAGTTTCGGCGGATCCCAACAAGATAGATGAAGTTGCTTCATGGACAATACTGCACAGTCCATGACATGCACGCCTTCTTGGGCTTCACAAGCTACTACTAGTGCTTCATCCGTGGCTATAGAACCATCGCCCATCCCCTCACCAAGCTGCTCAACAAAATAGCTTCTTGTGGACCGACACGGCAATCGCCGCCTTCCACGACCTCCAACGGGCGCTCCAAAACACTCCGGTGCTTCAGTTACCAGACTTCACCAAAGAGTTCCACAGTGAATACGCCACCTCCGCGCTCGGAGCATTTTTGCAACAAAACGGACATCCCATCACATATTTTAGTCGGCCCACTCCTCGATGCCACCAAAATTTGTCGGCGTACGAACAAGAGCTTATTGGCCTCACCAAGGTCATTCAACATTAGCGGCCTTATCAATGGGGTCGCTCCTTTTTCATTCAGACTGATAATTTTAGCCTCAAATATCTGCTCGAGCAACGCCTCACTACCGTCCCTCAACAGTGATAGGTCTCTAACCTTCTTGGCTTCGACTTCCGAGTGGAACACAAGGTCGGCTCCCTGAATAGCGCGGTCGACGCTTTATCCCGCTATCTTGCACCGAACGAGCCCAAACATTCCACAACATCTCTCTTCGCCGTTTCCCAACCACACTCCGCCTTCCTCGAAAATGTCCACCACGAAATTCGATCCTCATCGAGCCTCGCGAAACTACTCCAGCGCACCATGGATGGAGACACCGCTAGCTTGGTCCGCCTACTCCGGTCTTATCCTCTACAAAGATCGTCTCTACCTCGATGCCACCTCGTCGCTGATTCCGCAGCTCTTGGAAGAAGCCCACGACCGGTCACACGAAGGCGCCCAGAAAACCTTGCAACGCCTCCGCCGTGAGTTCTTTTGGCGTGGTCTCTGGCGCTCGGTCCACCAATTCGTCGCAAGCTGCACCAAAGGCCAGTAACATAAGTTTGAATATCTCCTTCCAGTTAGCCTACTCCAACCCATACCAGTCCCCATTCAGATTTGTGTGGATGTTTCGATGGATTTCGTGGAGGGCGTCCCTATTTCCTATAGTAAATCCGCACTAATGGTCGTAAGAAATCGCTTCACCAAAGGCGCACACTTTCTCGCCCTTATCTGCCCTTTGGTCGCCAAACGCATTGCCCGGGCATTCTTTTTGGAGATTTTCCACCTACATGGCCTCTCGGAATCTATCATTTCCAACAGCGACAAAGTCTTTACAAGGTGCTTTTGGACATAACTCTTCCGCCTATGTGGTACTAAATTAGCTTTCTCTTCGGCCTATCATCCCCAACCGGACGGGCAAATCGAGGTGGTGAACCGCACAGTCGAAATGTACATTCGCTGTCTCGTTGGCGATCACTCGAAGAGTTGGGCTACGTGGATTCCATGGATCGAATACTGCTACAACACCTCGAACCATGCGGCACTACAAACGGCTCTGTTTTGTCTCATCTACGGTCGCGATCCCCCGTGCCTTCTCGCTTATGACCAAGGGTCGGCCTCCTTATCCTCCCTCGACCAAGAACTTATGGGCCTAGAACAACTCCTTGTTCTCACGCACGCGAGCCCCCTCCAGGCCCAACATCGCATGGAAACTCGGTACAACTGCGGGCACCACGACATCACCTTCAACATTGGGGATTGGGTCTCCGTTTCCACGGCCCCTTCCAAATTCTTCGACGTATCGGGGACGTCGCTTCCGAACTACAACTTTTGCCCGACAGCTGCATCCACGACGTATTTCACATCTCGCGCCTAAAGCCCTTTATTGGAAATTCCCCAACAAGCCCTATCGTCCCCCTCCCTTCCCAGCTTGAGGACAAGCTGCCACTCAAAGGGGCGGATGATGTTACCAACCGCGCCGCCATCGACTCGCACTGAGACAGGACGTATCAGCGCCACAACAACAATGCACACAAAACTCAACTATGGGGGTCACGGTGACATGACAGAGATCACGTCATCTAAGGAGTAGACTTTATGCCTTGTCTTATCCCATGTGTCTTAAGCCCAAATGGAGGCATATGATGGTTTGCTTTAATGATGGCCCTAGCTTTTACTTTTCCCACCTGTCTAAGGTCTCGGTAGGAGGCCCCTCTAATTAAGAACTTTTGTTATCTCTTGGGTAGGAAGGAAAAAGCTAAAAGGATCCCTCTCTTTTTCTCTCTCTCATATCATCCTCTTGTGCAAGCGCCGGCCAAACCTCCTCCATCGACCCGTTAGGCAGGCGCTCAATCTCACGAGCTCGTATCACTCCCCTTCAGAGAAAAGGCTAGTAGTTTTTTTAAAAAATAGTTTAAGTGGCAATGAAAGAATTCAGATGTTTAAAGACAAAATAGAGTTGAAGGTTCATTCTAACATGAGCGAAGAAATAAAAACTTGGTCTACCTGATTCCAAGCTGCAAACAGAGCATTAAATCATAACTTCTGTGTCCCTTGATTATGGCCTCCCCTGGCATTTTGATATTAGTCAACTTCTTCTGACGTCTCCTTTCTCTTCTAGAAGACGCTGAAAAGCTATTGTTAATGACCAATTCACTGATAAGAACTCCTTGCATGTATTCCCGTTCTAAGATCGGAACATTGGCATCAGGTAGTTTCTCAGTTTCACGAAAACTTTCCCCATAGGCACTTAAAGAAGTTAGACCAATGACTTTCTCAATTGCTACCTCAAGGCTCCATCGTCTCTCCAGTGCTACATTTCCCCCACTAGGTTGCTCAAAATTTATTAAATTACCTTTAGGAAGATTATCAGATGAAACACCAGCAGATGCTCGAGTGTCGCTAGCCTTAATGTTTGCCATATCGATAGAAGACGAATGAAGAATACGAGAACCGTGACTTTGTCTTTTCAAATCAGGCAGCAGCCATCTCTTTCTTAAAGCATTAATGTAAAATTCTTGCACAGCAGGTATTTTGCTTCCATTTGGATAGAAGGTACCTTTTCCATCCTTCAAACCCCTAGTCCATGTACCAACATAGCAACCACCATCATGCCAGGTGTAAACCCCACACCCATGCATCATACCATCCTGCCAGCTCCCTTGAAAAGTATCCCCATTTTCCCATGTCAAAGTCCCCTTGCCTGACATCTTTCCACCTCTCATATAGCCTTCATAGATGTTCATGTTAGCCCAGACATATTTTCCAAGACCCTCAATAGTTCCTTGAATCCAAGAACCATTAAAAACATCTCCATTTGGAAAGGTTTGGTGTCCTAACCCATGCTTGAGATTCAATTTCCAGCGCCCATTATAAGTTGACTTGTCAGACCCAACATATAGGCCAGAACCATGCATATAGCCGCCAGAAAATTCACCATCATAATATGAGCCCGAGGGCAATGAAAGTTTTCCCTTACCATGCCTCATCCCTCTTCGCCACTCTCCTTCATAAGTACAACCATCGGACCAGATATACTTACCAGACCCCTCTGGCGTGTTGCCCAAGATCGTTCCAGAGTACATATCTCCATTGGGAAGTAGGAAATCAACAAAAGTTGTGTCACATAAATGGAAAGTTTGCCCATTAGCCAAAATTGTTGTTTCTTTGTAGAAGCTACTAGCATCAAATGACTGGCTAATTCTATGTGAAGAAAGCGGTAATGATTCCACCACATCCACATAAGCCACGGGGGCCGACATGCATAATGAATCAAAGGATTCAGATCAACGGAGGAGATAATCCTCAGAACACTGAAATCACCAGAAAAAACTTTTAATGTTGGTAGAAAGTTCATAAGAAGGCATTTCCTTCAACAGTTATTTGTCTCTACAAACATTAAATCTATGGATAAATTTAAAAAAAAGATAAGTTTTGATGAAAAATGAAAAATACATCCTCAAATTTAAATTTATAACATAACGAAATTAACTCAGACTTAAATTTTAAAATGTGTCCTATTAATATGCTAGCTAAATCTAGGGGTGCAACTCGGTTCGGTTCGGTTCCACCAAAAATCAAGAACCGACCCATGTAGGTTCGGTTCCAAAATTTGGGAACCAGAACCGACCCACAGTTCTAAATCATGAAACCGGATCCGCCCAATTCGGTTCGGTTCGGTTCTCGGTTCCACCCATATTATGTAATGTCACATTTTTCTTCTCAAATCTTAAACTAATAGGATAAAAATTTATTACTCCAAATTTTGATGCGTTTTTTATTTCAATGTACACAAATACTCATTTATTATCTATGAGACTACGATTGAATAACTGAATTCGGTAAGCAAAATAATATCTGAAAATAATTGGGAGCGGCGGAGCCCTGAACGAATGAACGCCTGAACCTTTCCCGCTGAACCGGGCCTACATGAAGTAATTGAGGTCATGTCGATGATGTTGTATATGATGATGATGACAAAGTGTTACAAGAGAAGGGTTGACTTGGACTCAGATTAGGGACATTATCGATGTTGATGTGGGTTCTGCTTCTAGAAGAAGTGCAAAGCCGGCTTTAAAGAAGGTATGTACGACAAAAGCAAAAGGAAAACGGACTATATCGGAGAGGGATGAGGATGAGAGTTATGAGGAGGACATTGCTGATGCATTAATGATTTATAATTCCGAGGATTATCCAACAGATCAAGAATCTCGATATTATTTAAGTGAGATTAAGTTAATTCTTTTTTGTCATGTTCTAATCTTTAATATAGTTCTTAGTTCTTACTCAAATGTTCGTGCATTGATTGCAGAAAAATAATATTATAGATTTATATTAGAGTAGCAAATTTTGTGGAGCAGTGCATTCACATTTTGGGAATAAGTTAAGATACGACTGTATCTTTAGTTTTATATGATTTTGTGATGTTGTATTACATGATTGAAAGTATGTAATGTTTCTGTTTTATTATAAATTGGTTAGACACTTGTTAGTAGTTTAATTTTCTTATATGAATTTTAGTTTACACTTGATTAGATAAATTAATTATCGTTTAACTATTAAATAAAAATATTATGAAATATATATATAATTATAATATTATATCCCCGCAATCCGACATCCGACATAAAAAAACTCAAACCGACATGAGTTCGACATCCAACATCTGCAGCCTTGGTCTATCTTATCCTCTTTCTCTCATATCACTGTCGTCAGCTATCTCATCGATACCCGGGTAGTATCACTAGTCTGACACTCCCCCTTTAATCGCATGATTCATCATCGACCAGTACAAGATAGTTCTCACCCACAACATCAGTTGACTCCTCAACCATTGCAGTGTGTCTATTGGCATCGCCTCAAGTAGCCCATTGCTCGATCTTGCCTAGACTAGAATGCCACGACCGGTCAAAGCAACCACTGGCGTGTATCCACCCGCTAACATCGTTAAGCAAGTTTTGTGCCTATTACCCATCATCTTGCAGTCAATGCATGCCTCGTACAAGAGCAATGACTGATACACACATTGAGGTTGTGAAGAAAGACCCAACCCGTCGGTTAGAGGCCCGCAAGGAGATGATGGTTTCAATGCATACTACCTTGCAACGAATTGATGCTCATATGGAGAAATTTCAGAACATACGATCCCCAAATTCCCCAGCTCTTCTCCAACAAACCATCAGCTCATCTAGGCTTTCCAAAAGAGATGCATATGGTGGCCGCCTCCATTGACGATGTCACCAACCACACTCTCATATGTTTAAAAACATGTTACTTTAATGTATTTGACCCTATGGGGTAGATCGCAAAAGCAATGCAATTCTCAGACATGCAAATGACACTGAGACACAAATGGTTCTGATTATCCTCCTTGGCATGAAAGGATCCTAATGGAGATTGATCACGCCTCATTTGAACGATTTATCATTATCGACATTTTTGGACTGTTGGACAGACAATCAGAGACCGTGTTTTCTATAGTCTCGGTTTTTTGTATTTCAATATATTTTTATTTTATTTTATTTTATTGGGCACTAATTTGAGAGTTAGGGTGCTAAAGCCCATCGCGCGATGCCACGATATAGGCCATCAGATTTATTTAACCTAAATCCCCTTTATATATATGATATAAAGTTTAGGGCAAGGGGTACTGAGGATTAGCTTCCAAAATGCAAGCCACTAGGTGACGTTTTCATGCAGGACGGCGCATAGGGTTTGCGCGCCTGTCGTTTTTTTCTAGGAAACCCTAATGACGTGCAATGAAATAAAATTAATAACATCAAATTTGCAAAATAAAATGCAATAAAACATAAAATTAAAATGCAATCACTCAAGGTCGGTAGAGATCCGGTCGGGTGCGACGTCGGACACTTTTGCGACGATCTGATCTGGCTGGTCTCCACCACGTTTCCTCCTTGATGCGACGTCAAGAAACCCATATGGTGTTGACGTCGTCCTAGCTAACAAGGGTGTATACACCTCCGTCTGCCACCTTCCATGACGAACCTACTCATTCCCTCTAGAAACGCCATCAAGGATGCCAATCATCATTTCCTTCGACATAGCTAATGTCAATTGTTGTCGTTGCCGCCATCCCTAGCCTCCAACGCCCACTCCACCATAGGCCTCATACAATCTGCCCTCAATCAGCATTTTGCCTACTGATCCATGATTTCTTGCAGCCCCCGCAATCCTAAGACATCCACAAATATTCTTCACCAACGCATCAGCCCCTCCGTCCAGCACCTATGCTCCAAACCACACCACCTTCAACACTTTAACCCTCAGTCGAGCCCTTCCCTTCACCTTCACAGTCGACCCCAACTAGCATACACCATGCCCGATCCCTTTCCCCTACAAGGTCACCATACCCAAACCCCACCCAACACCCTCCTCCATTCCCACACACTAAACAACCCCATCTAACCCACAAATTAACCAGATCATCCCCAACAGGTACCATGCAAACTCTGTGAGCCATTCTGGATCATCATATCTCTGAATCTTTGCCTTACACTAACGCGCCCTTATACTTTGTGAGCTCCGCATTTATTTTCAGATTTATCTACATTGCAAGGATACACCTTCATCTATTCTAGTCATATTTTGCTCAATTAATTTGCCTCATTTAATTTATTTATAGTCTTATTAACCCTTGAATTTAATCTTATCACTTTTAGTTAATTTGAACTTTATTATATGTTTGCCTAAATTGCAATGTTTGTAATTAATTGTGAAGCTTGAATTAGATTTTTTAAAAATTAATATTGTTTAACTAATTCTGTGTGGCAGGTAATTGCATGATTGAAGTGTTGCACTTGCATTACGCTACGACTTCTATTGTGAGCTCCTTATTCATTGGATTGCTTTTTTAATCATTAGCATTATCATTAGGGTTGTCGTAGTATCTTTTTTGCATTTTTACAAATCACGAGTGTGTTTGCATTCATCTAGGGTTTGGGCATTGCACGTCCAATCATCTGTAGATTAGACGCCCACTACTATGGGTCGTTTTCAGTAGAGGCTAGTGAAGAGAAGTGGCTTATCGTTTACACATCTAGGTGAGGTATCACATACTCACATTCATTTGGTATATCATGTATCTCAACTGAAGATCTTAATCGGTATTCATCCAGTGGAAAAGACCATATCGTTGGCCCATGTCGTCGACACACAGTGTACATCGTCATTGATAGATGGTTCGAACTACGAGAGTGGAGCTACATAGGCCAGGTGCTCAAGACTTGGAAGCATTTTCCACCATCGGACATCACTTGGGTCTTGCCATGAGGACAGGACAAATTTTTCAGAGGGTGACATTGTTATAAAAGGCGGGCCTGAGGGGGGAGTGACGAATACAAGCATGTAGAGTGTCTTCATAAGGCATGCGACCAGGAAACATCCACAGTAACATATGTGAATGATGGCTAGTGATTTTGACACTGTGTTGTAGCAGCAAGACGGCTTGATAGAGAGAGACCTCTATTATAACGATCAATCTCTCCTCTTGCTAGGTAATTTGTTCTTTAATTATATAACATCAACAAATCCTCTAATTTGACATAAGTAGGAAATTTCAAATTGACTTATCTCGTAATCACATTGATATTGTATTGTCTGATGTTGAAGGAGTTAGAGCGCCCTATATGAGGTGGCCCGCATTTACTGCTTTCCCCTGGCCGCGATGAAGTTCATTATTTCCAGGAGTAGGATTCGCGGAGGTGTCAATACAAGCACCTAGTACAACAATCGTGATGTGTTTCTTCCCCTCTAAAGTTGTGAGTTGATCAGCCATCATCTTTTGTATCATTTCCATCACTTGCCTAGTTGATCTCTTGAATCACCCATGACGAATGACTACAATGCTAAGTTGTTACGGTCTCTTAAATATGATTGAATCATGGGACAGATCACACATCGAATAAGGAGATTCCAACGGCAAGTTCTTGCTCCCTCAAGATCCTCAATGGCGTCCTATGGTGGAATCGAAGGAGGAGCGCTCCCCAAAATCTTAGAGAAGTGAAAGGTCCAAAAGAAATTGTTCACATCTGTTATCCCAAAGTGCCAAGGATTGGGTTGCCTCTCATTATTTTAGATCAACTTTCATTCAAGCTCAAATACAACTTTCAAATTTTCAATTCAGCTTTCATATCATACTAAATCACAGGTAAAATGGGTTGCTAGTGACCGTTTGACTGCATTGTATACTAAAAAAGGAAGTTATATGACACTGCCAACTTATAGTGACTATCCTACAGGTTTAGATATACAACTCCAACAATCAAAGAGAAGCAATAATCCTTAATTGCAGATTGCAAAAGCACGGTACATCTAAAACTTTCAAACGATAGAGTAATTGCTCAATCGAGAGCAATAATTTTGAGAGATAGCAACAAGTATCAATTTGCTAATGCACGGTACCTTAAAACCGTAGTGAAGAACGCCCGTTTGCCATTAAAGGGGAACTAGCACTATAGTCTACCTGCAAAACGAAACCCTAAATTAAAATAAATCACAAGCCAATTTGCCAACCCGTGCAAAATACCAAAATCAACAAATAACAATCTAGAAAAACAATTCTCGTGTGCTGCCAAATGCGAAAAATTATAAGTACACCAATTCACTCCTCTCAGCAGAACAAGCTCCACATATTTCACCCTAATTACCATACACTCAATCCCAAGTACCCGGTTCTCAAGAGACTGTGATAGAATACTCGCCTTCACTTGGAAAGAAAAATCAACGAGCAAAGTTGGCGAATCACAGTAAAAATCCCCATCTAGGACGTAATATGGAATACATCTATAAGAAATTCAACCCTCGTCGAAGAGAGAGTGTGCGAGAGACTGTACGGGGAGTAGCTGCGGGTGAATTGAGTTCAGCTTCGAAGTAGGCCAGCGGTGTTGAGTGGGTGGGGCGTTGAAGAGATCTGCATCGGAGAAAGACAGAGCAGAGGACAGGGACGATGGGTTCAAGGGCTTCACCGCAGTGGTCTTGGCCGGAGAGAGAGAGAGAGAGAGAGAGAGTTCAAACGAGGAGAGGCGATTCGGAGTTGCTGTCGAAAGATAATCCGGGAAAGTGGGCCCACTAGTAGGAACTGAACTACTGAAGAGAATCATCGTGTGCGAAAAAAATGCTCAACGATTTTCTGCTGAAAGCCCTTGAATGTTCGTTAATAATTGTGTGTAATATAATCAAACGAGGATCCTTATTTTGCCGGATAATTTTATGTACATCTAAATTTCACATAAATATCATAAAAAGTGAGTCTCACACACAATAAAATAATCTAATCCCTACTTTTTGTGTGTTTTAGAAGTGTGAAAAAAGGCCAAAAATATATTTTATTATGTATAGATTCCACTTTTTTTGACTTTTAGGTGAAATTTAAGTATGTGTAGTTCCGTCCTAGCCGGATTATTTAGCAGGATCCTTATTTAGCACGTCTAACGACGCCATCCAAGGGTCAGTAAAACTGTAGCAGGGTTAGTTAGAATCAAGCATAAATGTCCCGGAAATTTTTTGGTACAAGTTTGTATCATGCTCCCGTTAGGCTTGTAAGCAAAAATCAACCGAACCGCAAAACCGAACCGAACCGAACCAAATCAAACCGCATGGTTTGGTTTGGTTCGGTTTCAGTAGCCCGCGGTTCGGTTACAGTTTTGATTTTAGAAAAACCATACGGTTCGGTTCGGTTCATGGTTTTGCATGGCAAACCGAACTGAGTCGAACCGAACCAAACCGCTATGTATAAAAACATTTAATTTATTACTTAAATTTCATTAAACCAATTAAGCATTAAGCACACACTTAATTATATATTTTCATTAAATCTCTAATTAAGCACACAATATATAACTCTATATATCCAATACTTAAAACTAAGTCTTAACTCTTAAATAGTTAAATTTTATTAAACCCGAACTCACTCACTCGCTCAGGCCGCTCACCCACTTATATCTCCTGAGCCCCGAACCCTAGCTCCTTTACTCCTTCAGTCAACTTCGCAGTTCGCCCTCTTCGTCGATTTCCGTTCCCGACCAGCGAGACCTTGCTGGCTTGTTCCATTGGCGACTTCACACTCTTTGCCTTTTCCCGAACCCTAGCTCCTCCAGTCCGACGTTCACGTTCTTCCTCCAGTCCAGTCCGGCGTTCACGTTCCTCTGTCCTCTCGTCGCAAGAAACTAAACAGGTAAACCCCAGCTCCTTCATTACATTGCAAGTTCACATTTCATCATCTCTATTCCTCTGCCTCTCTGCGTCAAGCCTCTGCAACATCTATTTCATCTATTTCCTCATAGTGAACATATGGATTTTATTATTCCATAGGCACCCTTTTTTCCTTGCTCTTTCCATCTATTTCATCACCGCGCTCCACTCTTTGCTCCTATATTGAGCTGGAGCTGATTGATTTAGGGGTTTTGATCTAAAGTTGCGGGCTACATGCTTCTATTTATCTTTCAGAGGATTTATTTAATTTCATAGATATTGTGTTTCTCAAAAGGATTGAGTTTATTAATCCAATCACTCGCATAGTAGCATTTTGCTACTTCGCTGTATCAGGACTCATATCCCGAGCTCCACTTAACAAATCAGTCTGTGCTACAATGTATCATTTATATGACCCATACAGGTTGCTCAAGTAATTGTTGTAATCTACTAATATAGCGCCTATTTTCATTTTAACAGTGAAATTTATGAAGCTCTATCTCTATCATATTATTTAACATTGAAATTTATAGCTCTATCATTTAACAGTGCATATTATTTTAACAGTGAAATTTATGGTTTTTCCCCTTTCAAAAGTTCTTCTATAGGGTATAGGCTTACAAAAACATCAAGAGACTCAATCAAGTTCATACTACTCTTGGTGGCATTTTTTTAATGGTGAGTTCATACTTCATATCACATTATTCTAATAAGTTCATATTATCTTACTCATGCAATTTTTAAATTACTTAGCTTACATTTCTTTCATGCAACTCAAGAGACTCAATCTAGTTTGGAAGAAAATGACGTGCAACCGACTCAAGAGAGTCAACCAACTTTGCAAGACGTTCAATCTAATCAAGAGACTCAACATCCCAATCAAGTTGTTTGTGCTGAATCAAAAATTGAGGTAAAAAGTAAAAAAGTTTAAGTCGGGAATATGGGAACATTTTCAGAAAGTTTATACAAATCCTACTGACAAGAAGTATCATCATGCAAAATGCAATTATTGTACGGATGGAGTCTATGGACACAATACATCAACTGCCACTCTTTTTAGTCACTTAGATAGATGTAGATCATATCCTCTTAATAAAGTTAATAAAAAGCAGAAGACACTAGAATCATTTACAAGCGGAGAAGGGGAGAACATATTTATTTCGTGGAGGTTTGACCAAGCTGCATGTAGAAGGGCTATTACTAAGATGATTATTATAGATGAATTATCATTTAGTTTTATAGAACATGAAGGTTTTAAGGAATTTTGTAATATTGTTGTGCCTAGACTGCAATTGGTATCTCGTGTCACTATTGCGAAAGATTGTTTGAAAATTTACGCATAGTTGAAGAAACAAATAAAAACTAATTTGTCATATAATGCTCCACGTCTGTGCCTCACTACAGATACTTGGACTTCCTTGCAAAATTTAAGTTGCATGGTGATTACATCACATTTCATTGATACCAATTGGAAATTGCACAAAAGAATTTTGAGTTTTTGCCCAATTTCAAGTCATAAAGGCTTGGCAATAGGAAATGCAATTGAGGCATGCATGCTTGATTGGGGAATTCAGAAAGTGTTCACTTTGACAGTTGATAATGCATCATCTAATGATACAACAATTACTCACATGAAGAAAAAACTTGCTAAAATGCTTTTGTTTTGGATGGTGAGTTTTTTCATGTACGGTGTTGTGCTCATATTTTAAACTTAATAGTGAGGGATGACATGAAAGAGGAGGGAGGTTCTATTGAGAAGATATGCTTGGTTGTGAAGTACATTAGAGGATCTCCACAAAGAGTTGAGCAATTTAGAACTTGTTGTGAATTAGATGAAATTCCATACAAGCACAATTTGGTTCTAGATGTTCCGACTAGGTGGAACTATACTTATCGTATGTTGGAGACCGCTTTGAAATTTCCAAAGTCATTTGAACGATTTGAAGAAAAAGATCCACATTATCATCTTGAACTTAGAGAAAATATGTCAGGAGAAGCTGATTGAAAAACTGCTAGGATTTTCTTCAAGTTTTTGAAAACTTTTCACGATGTTACCAATCGACTATCCGGCTTTCTTTATGTAACTTCTAACTCATACTTTCATGATATGATAAATATTCAATCACCTATTAAATCTTGGTCCACTAGTCATGATCACACTTTGAAGAATATGGCTATCAAGATGAATGAGAAGTTTTATAAGTATTGGGGAGATCTTGATAGAATGAACATGTTGCTTCTAATTGTCGTAGTGTTGGATCCATGCTTCAAGTTGAAGTATGTCACATACTGTTATGGAAAGCTCTACTCCAAAGATGTGGTTGATAAGGTGGAGAATAAACTTACAGGAACATTGACTCGCTTGTTTGCCTATTATGACAGTGAAAGATGTAAGTGTAATGCTCAATCGAGTAAAGCTGACGTTAATTTGAGCTCATATGAGATGGAGATTAATCACCTTGATTGTGTGGCCGATGAAGGAGTTGTGTCCTTTGAGAGTGATTTTCTAAATGAAGAAGAAGTTGTGGGATCTCCGATGTCATAATTGGAGATGTATCTTATAGAAACACGTATTAAAAAAGTAGTTGGTGAAAGTTTTGATATTTTGAATTGGTGGAAAACAAATTCTACAAGGTTCCCGGTCATGTCTTTAATGGCACGAGATGTGTTGGCTATTCCAGTTACTACAGTTGCTTCTGAATCTGCATTTAGCATGGGAGGAAGGGTACTTGATCACTTTCATAGTTCATTAAGTCCCAAGGTGGTTGAGGGCTTGATTTATGCTCAAGATTGGTTGCGAGGTTCGCCAATTCCACAAGAAGTTGAAGCAAGAATAACTGATGTGGCCGAGCTTGAATCATGTAAGATAATAGAGATTTTCAGTTAATGTTTTATTATTTATTTTATATGTTTTATTAATGATATATCTAATTTATTTAACTTTTATGTTTTCAGCTATTGCAGAGGATCCTGGACTGTGTGGTGCTTTTGCGTATCAATTAAATTGACTAATTGTATCATTTTGTGCTAGGTATGTATGTTTGCTACTTGTGGTACAATGCTGATAAATATTTCATTTTTCATTCATTTGATTTTTGAGTTCTGAAATGGTTAGGTGATAGGAATTGTGTTCATGCATCACTTTCATGCTAGGTGGTTGAGTCTCATATACTGCACCATCCCAGATCTCTATATATAAATATTTAGGCTTCATCACATCATTTAAACCACCAAAACCGAACTGAACCGAACCAAACTATTCAATATTCTGTTTGGTTTCAATGTTTGGGCGGTTCGGCTCGGTTCCAAATTTTTGGAACCACATAGGGGTGGTTCGGTTTGTGGTTTTGCTTACAAACCGAACCAAACCGAACTGTTACAGGCCTATCTCCCGTGCTCAAATAAATAGCTCTTAACTAATGGGGCCCACCTTTCTGTCCCCCCAAATCAATTTTATCCAACATCTTCCCTGATTTTTCATTTTCTCATCTGAACCTGTCTGCTGCCATAGGGTTTCGGGACGTCACCAACTGCTTTTTCGACCTTTTCATACCCTAGTTACTTGAGGTCCATGTCGTCATCCACCTTTCTGACCATCTCCTACCACACCTTACCTGAGAAGTTTGGATAACGGCAGAAGACTGTGAGTGTGCCATTACTACTCCACCATTATTAGGGTTTGTAGCTCGACGAAACTTTTTCAACAGTGTTACTTTTTAACTCCAGAAACTCTCTTTTTTGTCGTTGATGTAGGTCTTTGCCCTCATCGTGTTTGTTCTCCCTAAAGTTTCAGATCATGCAGGAGTCACATGAGAAACCCGCCGTGGATAGTTTTGGCAATATAAGTCTTAATTCTTTCTTCTCTTTTGTGGATCCTCCTTTAATTTAAGTTCAGCCCATTTCTAGTCGAGTATCATAAAAATTACAGATGTAATACACACTGGAATTTACTTTGTTACAACTGGAATTCATTATGTTACAACTAAAATTTATTATGTTACAACTTGATTTTTTTTTACAACTGGAATTCATTTTTTCCAACTACATTTAACTTACGACTATTTTTTTCCTGAATGACAGAAATTCACAATATCATTCTCTATTGTACATAGTGAGGAGGATTGAAATTTAGATTTTAGAAATCCACAGTATCAATCCACAGTATCATTTCATATTGTATGTATCTTTTAAAGGAAGCAAGACCGAAAGACTTTGATTCAAATTTAGTTTTTAGAAATCATATGATGCAGTTTACGTATGATCTCACCCGTCGAGTAGAGGATTGCAAGCTTACCAAAGAGTACGTACACAGTGCCTTAATTGACCAGATCAATATTATGTCATCATTTACAATATCATTTAAAAATTAAATCCATTTTCTGTAGGCAAGGAAGACTGAAAAATACGGCAAAAAGAGGCAACCAATTCGGCTCGGATCCTCAGCATGTCCTTCCCCCATGTCTTGTGACTCTTCCAATCCACTAGTCCCTCTTCCACATTCGCTTCCATATATTTCATCACAAATATCCCGCAATCGTTGCCTGTGTCCTGGGTAGGAAGCCCTTCAACGGTGCATAGTGGCCATAGCACTATGTCTCTGGGAAGCACATCGACTTTGTCTTCTTGAAGGTACCTCATCTGCACATATATAGGCAAGGTAATCAGACATTGAGTGTCAAGATTATCTGCACATATGAAGTTATAATTTATTTGAATAATACAACTACGTACATGGTTCTGTAGGGGTGTCATGTGCGTAGGATTTGACATTGAGTCATAGAAATCCCAGTTTTGTTTTTAAGATTGGAAACCAACAAGACCTAATGGCTAGTAACATGGCATGACATCACAATAACCTCAGCAGTTTCAACTGACTCATGAGTGATATGCTCGACCAGTTTACGACTGATCTTGTTGCATGATTTTAAATATTGCATATAATAAGTAAAAAATAGTCAGTACTTAAGAAAAAAAATAGTCAGTATTGTCAAGATGTATCTTTCATTACCGCATGATTTGAAGATACAAACAAAAAATTGACCATGTTATTCTCATCTTTTTCTTTGAGCTTATTTAGAACGTACGCATATGCATCCAAATGTGAGGAGCACACTTATCCAGTTCCTAGGATATCAATCAGGCTTGATCGAGAAATAAAAATATTTCCTCTCTCAATAACAATCATGTCTCTGAATATAGAAGAATGTGTAAAATTACAAGATAATAACAGTAAAGTAAACAAAAAAAATAACATACCGATTTGGATATCGGTACATCACGAATGTGATCATCTCCCTATCTTCGGGACAAAGTGCATCCCTACCTGAGTATATTGGCCAGTAGTCTTTGTTAGCCCTCTTCTTTTGTATCCCCTTTACTGGTGTATGTCTCACCTTTCTTAGCACTATGGCATAATCATCATTTATGACACTGACCTCCTTCTCCTTCATCTCCCCTTCCTTAACTTCATCCCCCTTCACCTCCTGATCCTTCACCCCCTCTTCCTTCACCTAGTCATCATTGGCAAGCCCTAACAGAGCCTTCAAAGGATCAAATTTTGGTTGAATAAAGATCCTTAGTGGGCCGACCGCTACATCAACATAGATTTTAAATCGATCCTCCCTACTCTTCTCTCTCTTCTCCTTCTCTTCCCTCCTCTTCTTTTTTTCCCTACTCACTTCTTTCTCCTCCTTTACCTTCTTCGCCTCCTCCTTCTTCTCTTTATTTTCATTCTCCTCCTTCTCATCCTTCACTTTCTTCTTTATCTCCTCTTTCTCCTCCTTCTACCCTCTTAACCTCTTCTTCTCCTTCAGCCTCTTCTGCTCCATTTTCTCCTATTTCTCCCTCTTCTCCTTCTTCACACTTCTCCTCTCCTCCTCTTCCTCAAAACTTGAGGAGTCTTCCTCTCTTTCTCCTCTTAGCAAGTCTTTCTCCTCAACCGATATATAAACAAAAGACTTTCGAATCTGTATGCAAACAAGTGCGTCATATTATATGTTCATGAAATAATTAATCCAACAAATAACGATGTACTACTTACAGCATTGGGCTTTGACAGCTGGGCTCGGAGTCTTGAATAATGCAAGGCGCTAAAGGTAAGCTGGGCGGACCATCAGTGCAATCAGGGAGTGGTCATTTCTTCACATGTCGATGTTATAGAGGTATGCTCCAAAAACCATACCTACAACATGATATGAAATAGCTATAAGTAATTAATAAAACAACAATGTTATGACAAGTACAAGTTGTACGTGCTCTTACTTACCACTAGAATAATAGAGCACCCCCCAAGGTAGCTTAGATTTGTCATCTCCTCCCCAATAGCAATCTGCCTCATAGAAGCAAAATGGGTGTGGAGAAAGGTGTGTATGGCCTTCGACCAGTTCACTGCTGTAAAATCCTCCAACCCTTTGAAGTCCAAAAGGCAGGTTGGCACTTTGAGTCCTTTTAAAGAGAAGAAGAAAACTGCCAATATATATCTAATACGACCATTTATTCTCCTTGACTCTAGTGTTGGTGAACTATCCTCTACTGTGAGGTCAGGTAGCTCTTGCACCAACTCCTTATGCTTGTAGTTAGACAAGGGAATTCTCTCGAATTGAAATTCTCTTCCCCGATTTGGAAGACTCAATATGAGTGCAACATGATTCACTGTAAATTTCACATAAAACTTACCAAAGAGAAAAGCATTCCTCTTGACAGAGTAAGACCTAATAATATAATATAACAAAAGAATATTTTGTTGAATACTGAGCATGCAAAACAATTGTAGAATTCATATTTCACATAGAATCTCTTTGGAGTCTTCAGAGAGTACATCCAACAAAGATTTGGCATTCTCTTTGAATGTCATAATATCACATTTGTTATATAAATAACTGAAACCTAGCATCGGCGATTGGGAAGGAAAAAAAAGCTCAAACAATATTACAATTGGAAAAAATTACAACATTACAACTGAAATCTAACTAGAATCAAACTAGAATGTAACTGGAATACAAACAAGAGTAGCTGAAATTAAAACCCTAGTAACTGGAATGTAACTATAATTGGAATTAACTTGGAAGATAACTATAGAGCAACTAAAATAATGGTAGACACTACAGACATAACACTATAAAAGAAACTACAACTGGAATGGAACTAAAAATCAATATATTATATCTTGAAAGAGTAGTAATGGCAGTCTTCTGTAATGAACGTGCTCAAGGTGGAACTGAAAACCAGTTGGAACTGAATACTAGTTGGAACTGACAATCTAGTAATGACGGAAATGAAATAGGAAGCACTGATTTTTCTGCCTGAATCAACGTGCTAGGGTGAGTATGGTGGAGTAGTAACGAAGACCTCTGGTTGCTTTCGCCGTGAAAAACCCTAGGAATGCACAGCGAAACAAGAGAGTCGGGCAAGGGGGGAGAAAACCAGTTGCTGGATTTCCACCGTGAAAAATCCTAGAAATGCAAAACGAAATGAGAGAGACGGGGAAGGGGGAGAAAAATTTCAATTTTTGGGAGAGGGTCATGGAGAAAGGTGGGCCCTAGGAATTGAGAGCTATTTATTTGGGCATGGGAGCATGGTACAAGCTTGTACCAAAACATTTCCCTAAATGTCCAAGAAGATCTCCGTTTGGCCGCCCTTAGAGATAAAAGCCCTAATATCATTGGTAGATCAGATATTTTTTTTAATTAGAAGACTAAATTTATGTCAATTTTAATGACCTTTATTATTCACTTTACAACTTAATGAACTCTATCTGCAAAACATTCGGTCTCCTGCACTGCCCCAACGTGAGAACCTAGTGGATCACGAGATATTTCGACACCTGCCACTCTCCATCTTCCTTGATTCTCCGCCTCCACTCGTCGTCGATGTCACCTCTAGCAGCCTCAAAAGGTTTCATGCTCAGGTTTATCGATGAATTGTGTTCTCTGTTAGGGTATTAATATATATGTGCGCGTATCGAGACCGACTCGGAACGACCCTTTTGGGTTTCATGTCACTACAGGGCAAAGCTCTATGTTGGGGATACTATATAAGATCATTCCACACTTGATGAGCCTTAGTGGACTATCTTGAGTGGAGCCAAACCAACATTCTCAAGATAATTTTTCATTAGGGTTTTTGCCGCTTCCATCCTCGTTCTCGCAATTCTTCCTCGACCACTCATGTTTTTTTTTCTTTCGGTGCTCTCGGTATCGCTTGTTTCCGCTTAAGATCACGAAGAGGTTTTAATCCTATCGCCATCCTTATTTGCCGGCTGATCTCCTGTCTCGTTCGGAGGAAGTAGACCTCCCGACTTGCGATTTTCGTCGTTGCTGAAATCGATCAGAGAAGAAACCTGCCACATTTTGCAGACCAGGAAGAGGAAATCAGTTTGCCGCACAGATCTACAAATCGCCGCACAAATCTATAATTTCATTGCACAGATCTATGATTTCTCTTAGGCTCCGTTTGGCGCCGTATTTTGGAACCAGTGTTTTGCTGCTTTTGAAAAATCCCCGCAAAACAAAATTTTTAGACCCGCGATTGGTGTCGCCACCACTCCATAATCGTTAAAATACCTCGTTTCAGAGTCGTGAAAAATTATCACGACTCTGGAATCGCGCGAGTCTCGTGATTCACCTCTTGCGAAGCTAACCCTAGAGGCGATATCAAGGTTTCGGATTTCCGCAGTCTGCCCGCTCCGCTTTGTCGTCGTCGCCGAGCTCGCCTTCCCGATTTCTCTTCTCTTCCACCGCAGGTAAGCCCCATTTGTTGTTGACAACTCCTCTCTTCTGCCATGGCTGACCACCCTACTACCCGCCCTCCATCTTCCAGTTTTTTTGTGGCAAATGCTTCGCCCTCTTCTGCCATGGCCGACTACCCTACTACCCGTCGACCATCTTCCAGATTTTTTATGGCCAATGCTTCGCCCTCTTCTGCCATTGCTGACCACCCTACTACCCGTCGACCATTTTTCAGTTTTTTTGTTCCCAATGCTCTGTAAAAACTATTCTTCCAAACAGTTTCACAGATTCTGCCACCACTCTACAAAACAGCTGATTATTCCACAACTACTTCCCACCACTACTTCTCTAGTCACTACAACCGTGTCAAACAGAGCCTTAGGCCTTTGCGTCTTCTTTCGCTACTCTCGATCGGTAAGAGGACCACTTTCCTATGCAGACCATAATTAAAAAAAGGAGGCGGCGCTGGTTTTTTGGTGGATCTACTCACAGAAGTTGTGGACCTGGTTCGATTGTGCCTCCAGATCTGAGACAAATTCCTGTCGCCGAAGACTGGTTCGCTGGAACATCTAATGTACAACCCAGTGTTCGCTGAATGGGTCCAACAAGGTAGAAGAGGGGTCCTCTATATAACCCTACCCGCATTCACCTGCCAGGCAGGTATGCCAGCCCGCATCCGCCAAGGTGGTGAGCGAGTCCCAGGGGCAGTCAGCCTGCATTCTCTTTGCAGGCAGACAAGCCAGCCCGCATCCGCCAAGCGGGTGAGCGAGCCGGGGAAGCCGACCCACGTCCATATAAGAGGCGGGCGAGCAGCAGGAATCAGGACTCGCCTGATAAGTATACGAGTTTAGTGTGCCGGGCCACACCCGTACAGATAACAGGCGAGCTAGTTCGCATCCTCCCCATGAGTGGGGTGCATATATCCTATGATTAATATGATTTGGTCTGTCAATATCCTCACTGAATAGCGGAGTTCCGCTGTTGGCAGGCCTCTTTTGGGTTGCATATAGCTGTTTAGAATAGCGAAGTTACGATATTTGCAATCCATACCTTAAAATCTATAAATAGACCCAAGAGGGTACCTCAGACATCACACTTTCATGTTTTCTCATTCTCTGATCTTCTAGCGCTTTCTAAGGTGCCCATAGCTTAGCACTGGCGAAGGAGGGAAAGCGCTCTAAGATCTTCCGGGTGTGTGGTGGGACCTCTGTGTTGGAGCCTTGGGTCAGTTTTGAGTTCTAAGTCTTCAGTCAGTCAAGCTCTTTATGAGAAATAAGTGTGCGGTCACCCCTTTCCTAAGGGTCCGAACTCCACAGAAGCCAGTTATCGGTTTCAACATCTTGATCTGTGATTTCATCTAGTGCGTAGATCAAGATCTCCAGATCAACGCTCTCTTCCAGATCTAGAGGCAAGAAGTTTCTTCTTCTATTGATCCCTTCAAAGATCTAGTCCCGGATGCTCCAAAGTGTCAATCTTCATTCAGTCCTTTGAAGAAAAACAGAGGTTCTGCGGCTTGATTCCTTCTTCTTGAAAGTGCCGATCACCCCTATCCGATCCAGGAAATAATAAGGAGAATTGATTAGAGGAGATATGTGCCTCTGATCTAGAAAATCAAACAATCCTAATTAGTGGATAAATCTAGATCAAATCCTTTCAAATCTCATTCAGTTGACAATGTCGTTGTGGGCAAAGTGATTATGTGTGATATTGTCACTAGAAGGGGTGTTCTATGCCAAATCAGATTTAGTTTCGACGACTACGTTCAACAGAACAAGAGGAGTAAATTTGATTATTTCTGGATTGGATCCGAAGATATCGTCTCGTCTCGCACCAATCAGGTGATACTGTTCTAATTTTATTTTATTTTTTTAGAACCAAAGCATGATGTCGAAGAAAAGTGTGCTCGATACTGCCAAATTGCAGTCGTTCGACACCACTGACTTCCTCAGTTGGAAAATTCAAGTCCAACTAGGAATGTAGAAATAGAAAATTTTCTATACTGTTCAGAGTGATTTTGCCACTACCCGTGAGGATGTAGACGAATATCAATGGAACAAGGACGAGGATTTTTGTAGGGACTACCTCCTGAACTCCTTGAATCCCCGTCTCGCTTTGACCTACTACACGTATAAATCTGGAAAAGAGATTTGAGACCGCTTGAACATGCATTTCTAGAAGGAGGAAGGACTGTCGAAGTCACTTATTGGAGAGAAGTTCTTCAACTTCAGATTCAAAGCAAACTTGTCAGTCACCCCTCAGATCATAGAACTAGAAAACCTGCGTCACAAGTTGGAGGACGATCAGTCTAAAATGAACGACAATCTTTTTGTGTACCTGATTCTTAGAAAGCTGCCTCCTGAATGGCTCGCCTTCAAGACTGAAATGCATAGACTGAAGGAGAAGATCACTCTGGATGAACTCAAAAGTTTCATTCACATTGAGGACCAGAATGTTGCTGGTAAAAGCTCGGAGCAATTTGTTCAGCCCTCGCAGGCTGTCAACTTCGTTTCTAAACCTAGCAAGCCTTCTCGGAAGCCCCTGATACCTAAGGGTGACACCACTACACAGACGATGGCCAAAAAGCTTTCTCTCAAAAGGAAGAAGAACAAGTGTCACAACTGCATCAAGTGTGGTCACTGGGCCACTAAATGCACGGGTTCGAAAAGGAAAAAGGAGGAAGCCCCACAAAATATGGCGAACATGGTGGCTAATAACTCGGATCTCAAGTCCTTCGTGGCTATGATTGGAAGTAGTCACCGCAGTGCATCTTCTGAGTGGTGGCTAGACATTGGTACTACCTATCATGTCACAAATGACAGAGGTCTTCTTTTAGAGGTCAGAGCAGTTCAGGACAAAGTTAAAAACTGCAATGGAGGAAAGACTGATGTTACTCATGCTGGGACAATAGAGTTGGTCCTCTCTTCAGGTAAAACTCTAATTTTAAAGCATGTTAGAGTATTTCCTAGTTTAATCAAAAATTTAATTTACATGAGTTTGTTAGATAAGACTGACATTTCTTTCACAACCTAAAACGGTAGAATAACTTTTGCACTTAATTCACATTATTTTGGTTATGCGTATATGATCAATGGTATGTATAGACTTAGCATAGATAATGAGTACATTAATCAAGTGAGTTCAGCTCTGATTAACCATAAACTACTACACAATAGACTTGGACGTACGCACTATAAGAAAATGCGAGATCTAGCTAAGAGTCATAACATCCTATTAGATATTTCTATTCGATTTGATAGGTGTGAGATTTGTGCTCAAACTAAGATCACTAGAAATCCCTTCAGGTCAGTATCTAGGAGCACACAATTTCTTGAATTAAAACATTCCGACCTCTGTGATTTTCTAAGTCATGCCACTAGAGGGGAAAAGAAGTATCTTATTATCTTCATCGACGATTTTTCCAGATATTGTCATGTTTACCTATTGAAATTGAAAGATGAAGCATTTGAGATCTTCAAGATCTTTAAAACTTGTGTTGAAAACTAGTTAAACCTAAAGATTAAGAGATTTAGAAGTGATCGAAGAGGAGAATACACTGCAATTGGGTTTAGGGACTTTTTCCTCTTCATTAGATGCGTTGAGTGAACCTACTTCACTCAACGCTTCTGGACTTAGAAAAATTCTAGCTAATGTAGTTCTCAGCTATTTCCCTCTTGACTGTCTCTGCGCTTCCTGTTTTATTTAGAAGCGTTGAGTGAGCTTACTTCACTCAACGCTTCTGGACTTAGAAAGATTCCAGCTCACTTTATCTATGTTGTCTCAGCTATCTCAACGCCATCTTCTCAGCTGTCTCAACGACATCTTCTCAGCTGTATCTGCTGTCTCAATTCCATCTTCTCAGCTATCTCTACTGTCTCAACGCTATCTTCTCAGCTGTCTCAGCTGTCTCAATGCCTTCTTCTTAGCGGACTCAGCGCTTATCCCTTAGATAGATTTTCTGGCTTTAACTTGACAAGCTTTGAGCTTAGCTCGACGAACCGCAACCTGAGCTCGATGAACTTTGATCTTCTCAGTGCACTCAACGCTTTTTGCCTTAGTCACTTTTTCTCTTGCTGAGCTTGACAAGCGTTGGGCTGGGCTCAACGATCTGTAACTTGAGCTTGACGAATGTTGAGCTAAGTTTGACGAATTTTGTATCCTGATTTCTTAAGCTTTTGCTGAGTTGAGCTCAACGATCAGCAAGCTGATTTCGACAAACTCTGAGCTGAGTTCGACGAAATTTGAGTTTACTATCCAACTCATTTTTCTTTACTTGTCTAATCATGGACTACCTGCATACATGAACTAAAGAACACATCAAATACACTATGTGTGTATGTCATTGACTCGTTTGACTTCTTACAAATCTGGGATATTGGGATTAATAGAACCAACAATCTTCCATTATTTGAATAAGTTAAAACAATACAGGTCATTGACAACACAATATTTCATCATAATAAAAGTTAACAGTAGAAGTAGAATTGTTACCATTTCTCCAGCCTGCGGAGAATTACTTACTCCCTCTAGCATGCTGCCATCCTTACAATTCCACTTGGCTGTGTTTCTCAACCCTTGACTTTTTTCCTAACTTCTCTCCTCCCCCTTTTGACTTCTGTAATAGGTAACATACTGATAGGATGTTCTCCCCCTATCTATCTCAGCTGTTGGGCTAGCTCCCCCTCAACAGTTGCACACCATCTTCAGTATCTGGAGGAAGAGCTTGTTCTACCTACAAAATAAGCAAAATAATATATGGTAGAAGAGAGAATTGAAGCTACACAAGGTTCAACATGCCCAATTCAAATTTGAAGGTGTTGAACTTAGCTTCATCTAGTGGCTTCGTAAAGATATCAGTCACTTGCTTGTCTGTGGAGACAAATTCAATGGAGATGTCTTCCCTTTCCACATGTTCTCTAATGAAATGATACCTAATTTCTATATGCTTAGTCCTGCTATGGGAGACAGGATTCCTAGCTATAGAGATTGCACTAGTAGAATCACAAAAGGGTGGAGTTCTACTTATCTGAACATTGTAGTCTTGAAGTTGATGTTGAATCCACAACAACTAAGCATAGCAGCTTCCAACTAAAATATACTCTGACTCTGCTGTTGAGATTGCTACAATTGTCTGTTTCTTGCTGCTCCAAGAGACAAGCCTTCCACCTAGAAATTGATAGGAGCCTGAAGTGCTCTTCCTGTCCTCCTTGCAGCCTGCAAAATCTGCATTTGAATATCCAGTTAGTTTAAATTTTCCATTCCTAGGGTACCATAGGTCAAGATCTGGGGTGCCCTTAAGATATCTCAAGATTCTTTTCATAGCAGTATAGTGAGACTCTTTAGGGCAGGCCTGATACCTAGCACAAACACATGTTTCATACATAATGTCAGGCCTACTTGCTGTGAGTAGAGAAGAGAGCCAACTATACCTCTATACAGAGTTTGATCAACAAACTTCTCTGGATCATCTTTGCCTATAGGCATACTCGAGCTCATGGGAGTTCTTATGGTGGAAGCATTCTCCATACCATATTTCTTGATTAACTCTCTGGTGAATTTTGACTGGGATATGGATAGTCCATCATCAGTCTATTTTACTTGGAGTCCCAAGAAAACTTCAATTCACCCATACTACTCATCTCAAACTTCCCCTACATAAGTTTTACAAACTTCCTGCAGAGGTTGTCATCAGTAGAGCCAAATATTATGTCATCAACATAAATCTGGACTAAGATGATCTTGCCCTTAGATTCCCTTAGGAATAGGGTATTATCTATCTTCCCCCTTGAGAACTTGTTCTCAATGAGAAAGGTAGATAATGTCTCATACCATGCTCTTGGGGCTTGCTTAAGCCTATAAATAGCTTTCCAAAGTCTATATACAGCAGTAGGAGAGTTAGAGTCAATGAAACCTGGAGGCTGCTTTACATAAACTTCTTCCTTCAAGTCTCCATTCAGGAAAGCTGACTTGACATCCATCTGGAATACCTTGAATCCCTGGAAGTCTACAAATGCAAGGAATAGTCTGATTGCTTCCAACTTTGCAATGGGGGTAAATGTTTGATCATAATCAATCCCTTCTTCCTGTCTATACCCTTTGGCCACCAGTCTGGCTTTATTCTTGATTACAATGCCATTTTCATCCACTTGACTCCAATGACATTGAGTCCATTTGGTCTGGAAACCAGCTTCCAAACCTTGCACCTTTTGAACTGGTTCAGTTCTTCCTACATTGCATCAATCCAGAATGGATCTTGATTTGCATCTTGAAATTTCTTGGGCTCTTCTTATGACAAGAAGCTGGAATAGAGTACTGTGTTGAGACTCCTACTTCTGGTTTGTACATCTTGCCTATCCTCACCTATTATCTGCTTTGGAGGATGATCTCTAAGATATTTAACTGCTGGAGGCAGTTTGACTGCTTCATGCCGATTATCATTTTCTGCAGCAGTTTGATCTTCATTTCCAGCTTGACTGTCATGTGCTTCCTCTGGACAACATCCCACACCATAATCTTCTTGCAAAGCTGGGTCTTTATCTTTGATGGTGATCTTTTCCATCATGACTATTATTCTTGCAGAGCTAGGAAAAGAGCTTGACAGCTCATTATCAATCATGCATGACTCATCAAACACCACATGGACAGACTCTTCTATAACTTAATTTGTCAAGTTATAGACTCTATATGCCCTACTATTGTTGTTGCACCCAACAAATATCCCCTCATGGGATTTGGCAGCGAACTTAGTCATCTTTGACTTACCATTATCCAGGATGAAACACTTGCAATCAAAGATCCTGAAGTAGGAAATGTTTGATTTTCTGTCCTTCAAGATCTCATAGGGAGTCTTCTTGTGACCTTTTGTGATAGAAGTCATATTGATCACATGACATGTAGTGTTAACTGCCTCAGCCCACAAATATTCAGGAAGAGAAGTGTCACTCAATAGTGTTCTCCCAGTTTCTATGAGAGTCATGTTTTTCCTCTCAGCAAACCCATTTCGCTGGGGTGTTCTTGGAGAGGAGAACTCTTTATGAATCTCTTGCTCTTCATAGAATGTAGTCATAGTAGTAGACTGAAACTCAGTGAAAGTCCACCTAGTGTCAACTATGTGCACCTATGGGGGGGGGAATAGGTGACGTGTGGTTCTTTTGCGGAATTTACGAGAGTACCTGCACAATAAAAACAAAAAGCACAGCACATAGAATACACAGCAAATTTATAGTGGTTCCCCGACTTGGGTACATCCACTTTCCCCCTTCGACCTATCTCCCCAACAAGGGACGACTCGGTCACTTCTCCAACGGGATTGAAATCCAATCCCTTCACTAACGGAAGGAGCCCTTCCACACGTGAGAGTCAACACTCCCACAAAACGGGTTGCACCCAACCCTTATAACACGGAACAAAAGTTCCTTTACAACGAAATTAAATATAGAGTGTACACGTGATACAAACTTCTTTTGGAGACTACGGTGTTCCTCTTCGTTCGACGACGTGTTCTTGAAGTCGATGAAGAGTCTACAACCTTGGTCTCTCTTGGAGAGGATCTTCCCGGAACCGGCGGCGGCACACGAGCGGCGGCTAGCTTCGGGATCGGCGGCTACGATGATGAGCGGCTGCTGAACTTGGAGATCCAAACTTCGTAGCGAAGCAAGCTCGGTCTACCAACGGTCACACGAGGATCGGTCGTCTCGATCGATTCGGAGGGGAAGTTTTTCCCGATCAACAAATCGAGAGACAAGGGATCTCTGGATAGACGCGTGAGACTCAAGCCTTGCTAGGCTTCTGTCGTCGGAGATCGGGAAGAAGAACGATCAGCGGCGGCGACGGACTTGCGCGAGCGGCGACGGAGGCGGCGGAGAGATTTCGCGATATTAGGGTTTTTTTGCTCACTCGGCTTCTTTCTGTGTAGGTATTCCGTTCAAAATACCTGTATATAAATACTGTAGAAGTTTTCCAATATGACCGTTTGTGGGACCCACAATAGAAATCCCCAAATCCCGGTCCAGGAATTTAACATCGGCAGAATCCGGTTCAGGAATTTCCAGAAAAATGCCAAGTCAAAATCGGTGAGAATCGAAAGTGATTCTCGCCGAGTCGCCGAGAATCAAAGGTGATTCTCGACGATTCGGAGAGAATCAAAGATGATTCTTGTCGAATTTGCCTTGGTTGCATGCACTGCTTTAAGCCAGGTCGAGACGACGAGAATCAACCAGTGATTCTCGTCGATTCGACGAGAATCACTAGTGATTCTCGCCGAATCGGCGAGAATCACTAAGTGATTCTCGTCGATTCTTACTTAGATGCAGAGGTGCTTGCTTAGAAGTTGCTGGATCGAGTTCGGCGAGAGTCAACTTCTGATTCTCGACGAATCGGCGAGAATCCCAAGTGATTCTCGCCGAATCGGCGAGAATCACTTGGTGATTCTCGTCGATTCTAACTTAGACGAATTTTCGTCTTTCCACCTGTGAGATGCTCCTTGACCCATCCTTGCTCCTTGTCTGCTCCTGCATATTTACAGCCCTGTGCTTGAAAATAAGTGCACTCCAATAGAGAGAGTACACGTAGGCCAACACACTGATCTGCTCAACGAGGGATTACATCGTGCAGACCCGTGTATATTGACCTACTGCACCCTGACATTGGTGTGCACTTAGCGTGGAAAAACTGCAAGCACAACTAGAAGGATTTTATCAAATACATAGTCTATTGACCTTAGCTTGTCCAGGGGCTTCTTCAAATCAGGTACATTGTGGATACAATACCCAACAATCTCCCCCTATTTGAAGAAGCCTAAACCCTACAAGCTAAGGTGAATAGAACAAATGAGAATAAAAACCATAAACTGAAAAGAGAGTTAAGTGAGTTATCCATTACCAATACCAATTTCTTGGGAGCAAGCTTGGAGCCACCTTAGCCTTAGCCGAGAGGGTAATCTCCCCCTTTTCGGCTTCTACAAATCGGGGTCTGTAGCGTTTTACCCTTTGCTCCCCCTCAGTTCTTGCACGGGCCTTGGAGCCTCTGTAGTCTTCATTCCTCATAATTGAGCATCCCCAATTCAGTCTTGAAAAGATTGAACTTGGCCTCGTCTAGGGGCTTTGTGAATATATCAGCAATCTGCTTGTCCGTGGGGACATAACAGAGAGAGATATCTTTGTTCTCCACGTGCTCCCGAATGAAGTGGTAGCGTACTTCGATATGCTTCGTTCTGCTGTGCGACACCGGATTGTTGGCAATGGCAATTGCACTTGAGGAGTCGCAGTACATGGGTACTTCCTTGAACTGAAGGTCGTAGTCGGCTAGCTGGTTTCTGATCCATAGAAGTTTTGCGCAGCAGCTTCCTGCCGAGATGTACTCTGACTCTGCTGTGGAGGTTGCAACACAATTCTGTTTCTTGTTGTTCCATGAGGTAAGCCTCCTGCCGAGGAATTGACACGTCCCGGAGGTGCTTTTCCTGTCATCCCTGCTCCCTGCAAAATCAGCATCTGAAAAGCCTATTAGCTCGACATCATTGTTTCTCGGGTACCACAAGCCAAGATTAGGAGTACCTTTAAGGTATCTCAGAATTCGCTTTGCAGCGACATAGTGAGATTCCTTAGTGTTCACCTGATATCGGGCACAGACACATGTGGAGAACATAATATCCGGTCGACTGGCAGTAAGGTAGAGCAGGGATCCAATGATGCTTCTATATTTGGTTTCATCGAAAGGTTTACCTTTCTCATCCTTATCCAGAGACATGGTGGATCCCATTGGAGTCCTCATAGAGGTTGCACTCTCCATACCGAATTTCTTAAGGAGTTCATTTGTGAACTTCGTCTGAGAGATGAAGATTCCATCCTCAGACTGTTTCACTTGAAGTCCTAAGAAATACTTGAGCTCTCCCATACTGCTCATTTCAAACTTTCCTTGCATAAGTTTAGAGAACTTTTTGCAAAGATTGTTGTCCGTTGAGCCGAATATTATGTCATCGACATAGATTTGCACCAGCAAAATCTTGCCTTTGACTTCCCTGAGAAACAATGTTTTATCTATTTTACCTCTGGAGAACTTGTTCTCAAGAAGAAAACTAGATAATGTCTCATACCAAGCTCGTGGAGCTTGTTTCAACCCATATAAGGCTTTATTAAGAGAATAAACGTGATTAGGATAAGTAGGATCGACAAAACCTGGGGGTTGAGCGACGTATACTTCCTCTTTCAGGTCTCCGTTCAGGAATGCCGATTTCACATCCATTTGATAGACTGTGAATCCTTTGTGTGAAGCATACGCCAGGAACAACCTGATTGCCTCGAGCCTTGCTACTGGTGCGAAGGTCTGGTCGAAGTCAATCCCTTCCTCCTGTCTGTAACCTTGAGCCACCAGCCTGGCCTTGTTCTTTACGATGACACCATGTTCATCCAGCTTGTTTCTGAAGATCCACTTCGTGCCAATCACATTCTGCTTGTATGGTCTGGGAACCAGCGTCCAAACCTTGCAATGTTCGAATTGATGTAGTTCCTCTTGCATGGCCAGAATCCATGCCGCATCCTTGTTCGCCTCGTCGAACTTCTTTGGCTCAACCTGTGACAGGAAGCTAAGATGCAATACTTCGTTAACTGTACCTCTTCGAGTTCTGACACCAGCACGAGGATCCCCGATGATCTGATCTCTAGGATGATCTCTCACGTGCCGGAGCTCTAGAAGTCTGGCGTCTGGAGCTTCAACTACTTCTTGGGCTTCTCTTTCTTCTAAGAGATTTGTCCCATCTTGATCTTCAACATTTTGAGATGACGTAGAGGTGGAAACTTTGACGTACTTGGGAGCGTCATCTTTAGCGGTCTCATCCAGACTCAGCTGTTCAAGTCTAGCATCTGCATCTTCAAGAATACTACTGGAAGAATTGTTGTTAAGCAAACTTTTTTCATCAAAAACAACATTTATTGATTCTTCTACCACTAGGGTTTTCTTATTGAAGACCCTATATGCCCGACTATGGGAACTATAGCGCATGAATATGCCTTCGAAGCATTTTTCACCGAATTTAGTACGCGGGTACTTCCCATTATTCAGTACATAGCATCTACAACTAAAAATCCTCAAGTAGGACATGGTTGGTTTCCTGCCTTTCAGTAGCTCGTAGGGCGTCTTACGATGATGTTTGTTGATCAATGCTCGGTTTTGTACATGACATGTAGTATTGACACCCTCTGCCCAGAAGTATTCCGGGAGAGAAGCGTCTTTCAACATTGTCGTGCAGGCTTCAATGAGAGTTCTATTTCTCCTCTCCGCAACTCCATTTTGCTGAGGAGTGCGCGGGGAGGAAAACTCATGAAAGATACCTTGTTCTTCACAAAATTCTGTCATTGCACCAGATTCGAATTCTGTTCCATGGTCACTTCTGATTTTGACCACGGAGCAGTTAAATTCGTTCTGAACCTGCTTGACAAAATTAGTGAAGATGTCAAACGTATCTGACTTTCGTTTCAAAAAGAACACCCATGTAAACCGAGAATGATCATCAACTATCACTAGCGTATATGACTTGCCTCCCAAGCTATGAACTTGCATTGGACCAAACAAGTCCATATGCAAAAGGTAAAGACATCGGGAAGAGTCTTTGTCAGCGATGCTCTTAAAGGTAGCCCGAGTCTGTTTGCCCATCTGGCATGCAGGACATGGGCTATCTTTGATGCACTTGATACTGGGAGCATCCCTTACCAAGTCCTTAGAAAACAGCATACTAATTGTCTTGAAATTAATATGTGCCAATCTCTTGTGCCATTGTTCACAAAGAGATGCACTGCCTGTTGCCACAAGGCATACGGGGGTAGATGAATCTAAGCTGAGAAAATCTAAACAAAAGATATTTCTGCTCCTAATGCCTGATAATACCGTTTCAGAAGAGGTACGTGAAATTATCAGACATTTATCCTTGCAGAACTTAACGTCATAACCTTTATCACATAACTGACTTACACTGATCAGGTTATGGTTTAACCCTTCAACATAAGCCACGTCGGTGATAGAGATTATACCATTGGAAATCATACCATAACCTCTGGTGACTCCTCGATCTGACCCTCCAAAGATGACTTTGGGTCCATTCTCGACTGGAGTGTAATCACGCAGCAGGCTTCTTGTCCCGGTCATATGCCGGGAGCATCCACTGTCCAAATACTAGATTGGCGTTTTGGTGGCCTTTGGACATTCCTGCAAAACAAAATTAATTTGCCTTAGGAACCCAATCGAACTTGGGTCCTAGATTCCTGGTTAGCACACTCCCCCTCGGTTGGTTAACCCTACGAGTGGTCGGTCTCGCATTGCTAACATGGGGAGTCTCGTAGTTCCTTGGATTAAACCAACAATCCACGGCAAAGTGACCGACTTTGCCACAGCACCAACAATCAAATCTGTTGTACCTCTTCCTAGGCTCCTGCCTTACCCTAGGAACGGTGGGTACTGCTGGGGCCTTGGATCTGGAGGTGGAGGCCTCATGGTGACAACAGTCGCATGACTTTGTCACCTTCTGTATAACAGGCTTGGCTTTTGGTGCCTGCTTTCCATTATGGCCGCTAGAGAACGGACCATAATTTCCTATGTGGATTTCCTCATAAGGTGCCTTGAAGGCACTCTCACCGAAGTTCCGGGGAAAGTTCCAACCGTCATACCGGCTCTTTGGCTTTGCAACCGAGGGCCGGAAATGATGCCCAAATGTTGACTCAAAGTCGTGTTGGTTGCAAGGAAAGCCAGGCTTTCTGAACGCAACAGGACTAAGAGGAGCCTTACCCTTTTCATCAGCAGAGGCCTTCTTGGCGGCCTTATTCTTCCTCTGGTTCTTGTTTCTCCTAGATGATGAACCAGGTACCCCTATATGCCCCAAGCCAGCTCCTTTGGCCTGAGCAGAGAAGGTATCAACGACTGGAAGAACTGTTTTTGGCATGGAGAAGCTCTTGACGATCTTCCTTTCTGCCGCAAGTAGTTCTTCCAACTTGTCGACTTCCTCCTGCTTTAGATCAAGGAGCTTCAAAGACTCTGAATGCTTGGAAGTCAGGTCAAGGTGTTCCTGTCGGAGAGAAATCAAGCCAGTGACCTCTTCCCTTAGGGATACACACTCACCCTTAAGGAATTTTACTTCCTTCTTCTCAGCCTTCAGTCTCTTTCGGCACTCATCGAAAGTGTTGAGCAGAAGCTCATACTTCTCGAGGAGCTCAGCTTCACGGGCTGAAGGGCCATCCTCAGGTTCATCATCCTGAGACTCAGGATCAGAGTCGGAGTCGGAGAGAGGGGTGTGAGCTTTTACCTTCCCAGTAAATGGGGGGCATTCTCCTTCTGAGTCCGAGCGACCCACCAGCCCGAAGTAGGCTTCCTCATCATCACTGGAGTCTGAGGAATCAGACTCACTTAGTGTCTTTGGCCTTCTTGCGATGTAGCTCCGCTCCTTCTTCTTATCTCTGGAGGATTTGAGCTCCTCTCCTTTCCCTTTTTCTCTTTTGCTTTGATGGCAGTCGGCCACGACGTGTCCTGGCTTATTGCATCCAAAGCAAATAATATCAGAAGAACGATGTTTGTTAGGTTTAGATGCATACCTGTCAGAAGAATAATTTTTCTTCTGATGCCTGGAGGAGGAGCTGTCTTTCTTTCTTTGATTCCTCATCTTGAGGAACTTCTTGAACTCTCGGGTGATGAGGGAGAAATCCTCCTCCGACAGTTCTGAGCCGGAGGAGCATGGTTCAGAGTCCTCCTCCTCTTCCTTACTCCTCGCACGGTATGACATCGCACCCTTGCCCTTTCGGGAGTAACTGGCTTTTAGGGCCACAGTCTTTTCTTTTGCAGCAGCCTTCTCTGCTTCTTCCTCTGCCTTCCTGGTGTTCAGCTGGAGTTCATAGGACATCAGCTTCCCAAACAGGATCTGTGGATCAGTTTCTGCTAGTCTGCCAAATTCTCTGATGGCGCAGATCTTTGTGTCCCATTCCTTTGTAAGGGACCTAAGGAATTTGTCATTGAGTTCACCATTGGTGAACACTCTTCCGTAGCCCTTGAGGGCGTTGACAATCTTCAGGAAGTTCTCGTATGTGACTCTGATCTCTTCCTTAGGCCCTTGCCTGAAGGCCTCATATTTTTGGTTCAGGAGGGATCTCCGATCATCCCTCACTTCATCCGTGCCCTCCATTAGGATGATCAGGCACTGCCAGATCTCCTGAGCAGTCCTGCAGTTGCTGAAATTTTGCATCATGGAATCATCAACTGCGCTCACCAGAATGTTTCGTGCCTTCTTGTCCAGTCCCACGAGTACCATCTCGTCTTTGTCCATTTCAGAAAGTGTCTTCGGCACCTTCTTGGTGGGATCGATGGTGGAGGCCTTAGTGGGGACATAAGGTCCCTCCTCCACAATCATGAAGAGTCGAGGATCGACTGCTTCCATGTAAAATCTGATTCTTTCCTTCCAGATCGGAAAGTTGAGTCGGTTGCACACTGGGATCTTGCCGGAGTACTTGAGCCCGTCCATAGTAGATATTTGTCTTCTTCTTTTGACACTAGGGGCAGGATTCTACTCAAGGTGTTAACCTTTTTGATGAGTAACCTCGCTCTGATACCACTTGAAAGTCCACCTAGTGTCAACTATGTGCACCTATGGGGGGGGGGGGAATAGGTGACGTGTGGTTCTTTTGCGGAATTTACGAGAGTACCTGCACAATAAAAACAAAAAGCACAGCACACAGAATACACAGCAAATTTATAGTGGTTCCCCGACTTGGGTACATCCACTTTCCCCCTTCGACCTATCTCCCCAACAAGGGACGACTCGATCACTTCTCCAACGGGATTGAAATCCAATCCCTTCACTAACGGAAGGAGCCCTTCCACACGTGAGAGTCAACACTCCCACAAAACGGGTTGCACCCAACCCTTATAACACGGAACAAAAGTTCCTTTACAACGAAATTAAATATAGAGTGTACACGTGATACAAACTTCTTTTGGAGACTACGGTGTTCCTCTTCGTTCGACGACGTGTTCTTGAAGTCGATGAAGAGTCTACAACCTTGGTCTCTCTTGGAGAGGATCTTCCCGGAACCGGCGGCGGCACACGAGCGGCGGTTAGCTTCGGGATCGGCGGCTACGATGATGAGCGGCTGCTGAACTTGGAGATCCAAACTTCGTAGCGAAGCAAGCTCGGTCTACCAACGGTCACACGAGGATCGGTCGTCTCGATCGATTCGGAGGGGAAGTTTTTCCCGATCAACAAATCGAGAGACAAGGGATCTCTGGATAGACGCGTGAGACTCAAGCCTTGCTAGGCTTCTGTCGCCGGAGATCGGGAAGAAGAACGATCAGCGGCGGCGATGGACTTGCGCGAGCGGCGACGGAGGCGGCAGAGAGATTTCGCGATATTAGGGTTTTTTTGCTCACTCGGCTTCTTTCTGTGTAGGTATTCCGTTCAAAATACCTGTATATAAATACTGTAGAAGTTTTCCAATATGACCGTTTGTGGGACCCACAATAGAAATCCCCAAATCCCGGTCCAGGAATTTAACAGCGGCAGAATCCGGTTCAGGAATTTCCAGAAAAATGCCAAGTCAAAATCGGTGAGAATCGAAAGTGATTCTCGCCGAGTCGCCGAGAATCAAAGGTGATTCTCGACGATTCGGAGAGAATCAAAGATGATTCTTGTCGAATTTGCCTTGGTTGCACACACTGCTTTAAGCCAGGTCGAGACGGCGAGAATCAACCAGTGATTCTCGTCGATTCGACGAGAATCACTAGTGATTCTCGCCGAATCGGCGAGAATCACTAAGTGATTCTCGTCGATTCTTACTTAGACGCAGAGGTGCTTGCTTAGAAGTTGCTGGATCGAGTTCGGCGAGAGTCAACTTCTGATTCTCGACGAATCGGCGAGAATCACTTGGCGATTCTCGTCGATTCTAACTTAGACGAATTTTCGTCTTTCCACCTGTGAGATGCTCCTTGACCCATCCTTGCTCCTTGTCTGCTCCTGCATATTTACAGCCCTGTGCTTGAAAATAAGTGCACTCCAATAGTGAGAGTACACGTAGGCCAACACACTGATCTGCTCAACGAGGGATTACGTCGTGCAGACCCGTGTATATTGACCTACTGCACCCTGACATTGGTGTGCACTTAGCGTGGAAAAACTGCAAGCACAACTAGAAGGATTTTATCAAATACATAGTCTATTGACCTTAGCTTGTCCAGGGGCTTCTTCAAATCAGGTACATTGTGGATACAATACCCAACACTCAGTTCCATGATCACTTCTCATTCTGCCTATAGAGCATGCAAGCTCATTCTGAATTTGCTTGACAAAATTTGTGAAGACTTCAAGAGTTTCATCCTTTCTTCTAAGGAAGAACACCCAAGTAAATATGGAAAAATCATCAACCACCACATGGGTGTAGGCCTTCTTACCTAGACTATGAACAGGCATAAGACCAAACAAATCCATATGCAGAAGATACAAGCATCTCATAGAGTCCTTAGCCTTAATGCTTTTGAAAGAGGTCTTAGTCTGCTTACCCTTTTGGCAAGCAACACAGATACCCTCCTTGGAGCATTTTATTTTAGGGCCATTCCTAACAAGCTCATAATTGAAGAGCTGACCAATGGTCTTATAATTCAGATGAGCCAGTCTCTTGTGTCATTGGACACAATATAAGACTTTCTCATTTGCAACTAGGCATATAGGGGAATTATTTTCTAAGCAAAAAAATTCAAGCAATAAACATTCCCACTCCTAGTGCCTGTTAAGATGACACTCTGGTCACTTAACCTCTTGATGTGTCACTTATCCTTGTGGAAGGAAATGTCATAACCAAGATCACATAGTTGGCTAATGCTTATGAGGTTGTGTTGTAACCCCTCCACATAAGCCATTTTTGTGATGGTGATTATGTCATTTGAGATGTTACCATAGCCTCTGGTTATCCCCTTGTCTGAGCCTCCAAAAATGACCTTGGGTCCATTTTTTACTGGAGTGTACTCCTTCAATAGCTCCTTTGTTCCAGTCATGTGCCTGGAACATCCACTGTCCAAGTACCATTTAGGGGATTTGGTACTTGAACTAACCTGAAAAGAGTGCAAGTCATATTATCTTAGGACCCCAATTTCTGTTGGGTCCTAGGTTCATATTAGCCTTGAAATAACCCCGCCTTCCGGCAGAATTCCTGACAGGTTGGCAACCTCTCGACACTAAGGTATTGTGCCAGCAATCCACACCATAGTGGTCTACTTTGCCACAACACCAACACTCATAGATATTATATCTTTTTTTGTTTGGGACCAGCATTTGACTATGCTGCTTCCAGAACAGTGGAGTGATGTGCTGCACTATACTTCTGTCTTCTTTCAGCAGTAATTTGACTGAAAGACAGTTTTTCAACTGGCTGTGTTGGCCTTCTCTAAGAACCACCCGTTGCATGTCTCTTTCAGCTAACATGCATCTGATAGCATCTGAGATGGTCATTCCAGCCCTGCTAGAAGACTCTTCTTGAGTCACAACTTTTGCTGAATAATTCAGATTTTTAGCAGCAGCAATATCTTTGAGTTTTGGGGTTGGGGCACCAAAAATAAATGGTCCAGGTTGGGCCATTTGGATTTCCTCATGTGCAGCCATAAAGGCTTTCACATGTCTGTACCTTCCACCATGACTGGGGCCACATTGGTCCATACCAGTATATCTGTCATTCTCCCAATGACTATAACAACTTTCATGGTCATACCTGTTAGAAGGCAACAATACTCTTTGAAAAGATATTTGAGGCAGTGAGGCTATAGACACAACAAGTGCCTTCCCTTTTCCCTTTCCTATTGGATTGGAAGGTCTAGCAGGTCCCTTAAATCCAAACCCTTTCTTACCAGCTTGGGTAAGGTGGGTATCAATTAAGGGTAGCACAGTGCTTGACTTAGAAAATTTTGTCACCAACAATTTCTCATTTAAGAGATCATTTTCAAGTTTCTGCATAAGTTTATCATTTGAGTCTCTTACCACATACTCACTATCAATGATTTCCTTGAGCTGGTTTGCATGTACAGCCATGTCAGTGAGGGATTTTTATTGATCTTCACACTTGCTTTTAAGACTAAGAATCTCTTTTGCCTGCCTCTTTACAAGTAGCTTGCATTTCTTGAAAGCCTCAAGAAGTTCTCCATACTTGGCAATTATGGAGTTTACATCATCCTCAGAGTCTGAATCACCTTCATCTCTTGATGATTTAGCTTCAGAGACTGAGTCAGCCTCATGACTAGAAATAAAAGAGTGTGGTTTAGCATGTACCTGAGACTAACCAGGCTGATCCTGACTGCTTTCTTCATCTGTCATTGTCATTAGTCCATGGCACTGAGCATATACTTCTTCATCTTCATCCACCTCTGAGTCACTATCTGGGTGTGATAGAGGGGCCCTGATCCCTATTCTAGCAGCAAGGAACTCTTCTTTAGCAACAATAATAAGCCCAATGTAGGCTTCATCTTCTTTACTGTCTGACTCAGTGGAAGAGTCAGAGCAGATCTTCTCTTTCTTAGCCACTAGGGACTTCTCTTTCTTCTTTCCCTTGTGTTGTTTCTTCACATTTTCTTCTTTCCTCTTTACTGGGCAGTCAGAAATTACATGTCCAGGTTTGCTGCAGCAAAAACAAATAATGTTAGAGGAAGATTGTTTATTAGAGTTAGGAGTATACCTATCCTCCTTAAAGGATTTCCTTCTGTGTTGAGAGGAGGAAGAAGGCCTTCTGTTCTTCCAATGTCCCTTCATGAATTTTTGAAACTGCCTGGAGAAGGCAACAAGGTCATCATCAGATGTATGGCTGTCTGATGAGCTGGACCTGGAGCTCTCAGATTCTGACACAACAGTTCTCCTCACTGGAGAGATCTTCCTTCTGCACCTGGTTGAAGCTTCAGCTTTGAAAGACACAGATTTCTCCTTGCTCTATGACTTGATACCCTTCTCTTCTTCTTCCTTCCTTGCAGCAAGCTACATCTCATAGGACAGTATCTTTCCAAATAGGGTTGGAGGTGGTGTGTCTGCTAGTCTGCCCATCTCCCTGATGACACAGATCTTTGTGTCCCAATTGAAAGATATTGTACCTAAACACCTAGAGGGGGGGGGGGTGAATAGGTGACTTGAATATTTTTAACTTTTTATGGCAGCAATCAGTTTCTAACACAGATTTATATCTACTTTTGCACAACAATCACACAGCAATCACAATAAACTACAACACACAGTAGACACACAGTTTTATAGTGGTTCCCCAAGGTTTGGGTACATCCACTTTCCCCCTTCGCCTATCTAGCAGTGTACTAGATTCGGCCAAATTCCTCCACTATCTCAGAACCCAAAACAGGCTCCTACACCTCAGGCCCAAGGACCTACAACTCAGCTTCTTCACAAAGCTTACACTCAGCCACAAAGGCCTACACTCAGCCACCAAGGCCTATACTCAGCCACCAAGGCCTACACTCAGAGATTTAAATCTCCTACACTCAGGCACTCAAGCCATACACTCAGCTTTTATAATTACAGGCTTACAAGACTCAGATCCAAAGGATCCTACAAGAAAATATGAATACAATAATATTAACTCAGCAACTCAGAGACAAGAGAGGAGAGTTGTGAGTTTCTTGATGAGTTCTTGGAAGAACTCAGCTGAAATCAATCTGACTTGGCTTTCTTCAAATCTTCTTGAATGTAGAACTCAATAAGATTGACTCCTTCTGCAGTTGATCCTTGATCTCTGCTACTTAAGATTTAGAGTAAATCTGAACCCTTCTTCTCAGCCTGGTTCCAATAGCTGATTTCTTGGATGGAGCTCTCTCTCTCCAACTTCTTAGATCTGCACTTGATTCTTCAAGGAATAGCAAGATCTTCTTTGTATATTGATCACTTGTACTTGTGTTCAATTGATCTCTTCAACAATAATTTCTGTAGACTGTACAAGCCTATTTATAGGCCTTCTTCAAGGTAACCAGCTGGTCCGGTTCATAACTGAATTCTGACAACTCTGACAGGTGCAGTAGACCGGCTGGAATGACAGCTGTCAAGTCATCCAGTCAGTTCTTGAAAATTCTGTAACTGTCTAGAAGTGTCGAGATTTTCTGTCTTTAAGTGTCGACACTTATAGACCAAGTGTCGACACATGTTGTCTAAGTGTCGACACTAGCCTACAAGGTGTCGACACAACTCCTTATGTTGTAGATTTTAGATCTCGACACTGCTTCTTCTTCATGTGTCGACACTGAAATTGAGTGTCGACACAAGTACTTATACTTCAGTATTTTGCTGAATTCTTCTAAGTGTCGACACAACACCTTTGTGTCGACACATCTTCATGTGTTGAACTTGCTGAGTGTCGACACTTCTTCTTGGTGTCGACACACGTCTTCAGTGTTGATACTTGCTGAGTGTCGACACATTGCTCTGGGTGTCGACACATTCTTCTTCTGTTGAGACTTTTGCTGAGTGTCGACACATCTCCTTAGTGTCGACACTTGTACTTAGAATTTTGCTGAACTTTGCTGATCTTTGTTAAGTGTCGACACAGCTCCTTGTGTCGACACTTTCTTCAAGTGTTGAGTCTTCAGCTGAGTGTCGACACATTCTTTCTTGTGTCGACACTTACTTCAAGTGTTGACTCTTCTGCTGTGTGTCGACACATTGTTCTAGGTGTCGACACTTATACTTAGTCTCTGCTGACTTTTTCTGAGTGTCGACACAGCTCCTTGTGTCGACACTTTCTTATGTAGACAGTTCTTCTAGGTGTCGACACTGCTGTTAAGTGTCTACACTGCTTCACTGTACTTTTCTTCACTGAGTGTCGACACAACTCCTTGTGTCGACACTTTCTGTCTGGTGTCGACTCAGCATCCCTGGTGTCGACACAATGACTCCAAGTGTCGACACTGCTGGCCTGGGTGTCGACACAAGTCTTCTTAAGTGTCGACACATTGCTCATTAGTGTCGACACATGGACTTAGAAACTTTTTCTTCTTTCCTGCAAATACTTAGCCTGCATAAGGTAACTCAAAATACATCAAATACATTTTGATGTATATCATTGAGTTGGGTGAGGCTTCTTCAAATCAGGTACATTTAAATCAATATACCCAATAATCTCCCCCTATTTGGAGAAGTCATAACCCTTAGTCAATGATATACACCATTCATAATAAAATTACAAAATGATGTAAAACAGGAATATATAATCAGGGCAACCATAAACATGTATCAATCAAACATGTATACAAAGACATAATCTCAGAACAACTATGAAATAAATTTAACACACAGTAAATTTATCACACAACACATTGTTCCAATACTTTGTCATATTCATATTTCAAAAGTTTACAGAATGTTTATTATCAAAAGATTACATAGTAAACTTAAGAAAATTCTAATTCTATTTCTGTTCAGCCTCCTTGATCACTATTCCTTTTCCAGCTTGTACTTTGGCTTGAACAGGGGCTTCAGCAACTTCAGCATCAGCAGGCTTCTTGCCTTTCAGATATTTCTTCTTAAGTTCCTCAGCCTTAATCTTTTGCCTTTCAAAATAATGATAAGGCTTGGGAAAGTACTTGCTAGGCTCCTGAGCAGTAGGAGGTAGCATTCCCATCTTGGTCTTTCTCCTGTATTGGACTATAGCCTCCTGCCTTGACTCATGCTTTCTCCATTCAGCCTCAGAAAACCACTTGTTCCTGTCTTGAATGTTATCTTTTGCAACTTTCCATGCAGTCAAGATAATAGTCCTAGAGGTGGGGCTCCACTGCTCAAAGTCAGGTCTTTGTTCAGCTTGCTCCCTGAACCTCTTCTTTGACAATCTAGTTTCTTCTTCTTTCTGCATAGCTTCTTGCATAGCTTCAGAGATTGGCTGGACTACCTTTTCTATGATGACATTATCCTTACCCCCAGGTGGGCTATACATGGACTGTATGTCAGCATGAATCATATCAAAATCTGGAGGAGGGTAGATGACTTGAGTCACTTCAGGTTGCTCCCCTCCAAGATATGCAGGATGAATTTCAGATTCAACAACATTATCATCATCACAAAGAGGAGGATAACCAAGAGTTGCTCTGATAGAATTAGATATCCACTTAGCATGATCAGAGCTGGCCTTGACTAACACTCTCTCCCCCTTTATGACTTCTCTTTCTATATGATCTCTGACATCATCTTTCTGAAATCTCACTTGATTATCCAAATAATTAACTCCATCTTTAAAGAAAGGTTTTAACCTTTGGAGTTTGTCAGTTATTAACTTTTGAGAATCTTGGATGGCAGTCTTAACATCAGTTATTTCTTCTTGGAATACTTTGTCAAAATCTGCTTTTGCTGTAGCTGGAGTCTGCCCTGCAGCTAGATTCTTCAACTCTTTGACTATGACATTGTGAGATTGTGTTAAATTATCATTCATCCTAATTTGATTTTCAAGTACATATCCTTGCTTGACTGCAAAGTCATCAACTTGAGCTTTAATCTTTTCTTGATGTGTAGCTAAGTACACCACTGCATTCCCCCCTTTGTGGAAGCAGTCTGTCATCTCCTTCTTATTAAGATTCATCTCAAATCTTATTGACTTTATATCCTGGGCCAGATCAAACTGCAATGATTTTTGCCCTTCATCAACATACTTCTCAATTGCCTGCCTGTGCTCATCAAGCTTTATCTGCATTGCAACCATTAAAGCACTATAATCAATAGTTGGTGCTGGCAGTGATATAGGCTGTGGAGCAACAGTTTGCAAAGCCTTCTTATAACTTTGGCTCCTTCTTCTAAATACTTGAAATTTTCTTTTCTTAGCCCTTGAAGTCTCCTCATCTTCAGAGGCAGATGTGCTGGCTATCTCTACCCTCTCCTTAGGTAGCTCTTCAACAGCTTGGGGCTTTTCAGGTTCTTGCCTTACAGGCTCTTCAACATGAACTTGTAGGTGCTCCCCCTCAACTGGAGAATTCTCCCCCTCAACAGCAGTTTCTTTGTCAAAATCTGTTTGATCCAGGTTAAGGAACAAATCTTCCATGGTATACTCTTGTGGAGAATGAGCTGGAGAAATTCTTGACTCATCTACCACTGGATCAGATACTATTGGGGCTGCAACAGATGTGTCCTCCATGACAACATCTGGGATTTGGCTATCCAACTGAGTTTGCTGATTAACATTTATTAATGGATCAGATAAAACAATATCCACTTTAAGGAAATCTAAAGCATTAAGCTCAGAGATTACCTCTAGGATGATGTTGGTTGCTTGCTCACTCTCAAGAGGAGTGGGCTCTTCCACAACTAGTGGCTCCCCCTGGATGTGATCCTTGTGTATGGGGCTAGCTTGAGGTAGCTCCCCCTTGATTTCAGTAACATCTTGAGGAGCAGGAGACTTTACAGCAGTTCCTTCCTCATTCTCATCAGGTGTGAAAACCACTTGCTCTTCACTCCTAGAGCTGCTAGTTGACTCTTAAGCCACTGGGGCAACTTTCTTCTTCTTCTTTTGTAGAGTTACTTTCTCAGAAGTTATCTTCTCAGGGGTTGACATCTCTTTATACAACACCCTGTCCCATCTGGAGAATATCCTCATATCCATTTTCCTCATATGATTTATTTTAGTGCCAGCAGTCTGACCCATAACTTCTGGTATGCTTCCAGCTAGGTATAAGCTTAAGATCCTGCCCAAATTGGGCTTCTTCAGGCTTTCCTTGATCTTCTCAAAGATCACTACAGACCAGTCAGTTTTCAGATTAAAGATTATCATGGTCATAATGTTGAACATATAGGCAGATACCCTATCATGCCCTCCAGGTTTGCTTAAAATCACTTTGCCAAAAATTTCTGACATGAACTTACCCTGTCTATTCATTCCTTTCCTATTGAAAACTGAGCCAATTTTCATCTTAGAATCTAGTCCACACCAGGTTAGAGCTTCTCTGGTCTTTGAAGCAGTAACTTCATCTTCTTCTTGAGCTCTTGGCAACTGAAGTACCTTTCTCAGACTTTTTGGTGAAACCTTGACCTTTGCACCATGAACTCTGGATTTGATCTTGAGTCCAGAGTCGTCTACCTTAGCTCCATTGAGGAATTCTAAGACTTCCTTCTTCCAGATTTTAGTTGGCTCGGAAACAAGATATTCTAACCCTGAATCTGCAACTAGGGTTACTACAGTCCTGATTTCTTGGTCTGCATCACCAAATGCGTCGCGCACCAGTTCATACCCTTCGTTGACGTTCTCCTCAAGCTTTGGCGCCATTAGGGTTTGAAGAATTTGAACTGAGAGAAGAGAGGTGTCGACACACAAGTTTTTGTCTCGAAACTTTTGAAAGCGTGTCGTCAAACTAAGGCAAAATCTTATTTATACCTTTCTAGGTTTGAAGATGAAAAGGCGGGCAGCTAACTTAAATTGTGTCGACACTGGCGATAAGTGTCGACACTGACTTATAATGTCTCGACACATATGTGTCGACACAAGTTTAGTCAACAGATTATATGTGTCGACACTTGTTTATGTGTCGACACCACTTAACTTGACATTTAGTCGAGACTTTACTTAAATAATTCTGAGTAAATACTAAGTGTCGACACCACCTTGGATGTGTCGACACCTACTTGTCATGTGTCGACACTAATATTCTGAAGTGTCGACACCAACATCCTAGATGTGTCGACACCTTTTTCCTGAACTGTCGACACCACTATTCTGTGTCGACACAGAAATCTCTGTGTGTCGACACCTTTTTACTTAGCCATTTCCAATTCTATAAACTTACTCTAAGTTTATCATACCTAGTTCAATTTTAAACCTATTGAACTTAGTTTCTTCTAGGGGCTTAGTATATATATCAGCTAATTGATTATCAGTTTTAACATATTCTAGTAAAATATCTTCTTTCTCTACACGCTCCCTAAGAAAATGATATTTTATCTCTATATGTTTAGTTCTACTATGGGAAACAGGATTATGTGCAATTGATATAGCACTTGTAGAATCACAAAAGAGTGGAGTTCTACTTACCTGAAATCTATAGTCCTCAAGCTGATGTTGTATCCACAGAAGTTGAGCACAACAACTTCCTGCAGCCACATACTCTGATTCTGCAGTGGAGATAGCCACACTTGTTTGCTTTTTGCTACTCTATGAAATCAGTCTTCCACCTAGGAATTGACAGGTTCCAGTAGTGCTTTTTCTGTCTTCTTTGCATCCTGCAAAGTCTGCATCTGAATAACCTGTTAGATCAAAATCCCCATTCCTAGGGTACCAGAGGCCTACATAAGGAGTGCCCTTTAGATATCTCAATATTCTTTTGACTACTGTCAAATGAGACTCTTTAGGGCAGGCTTGATACCTTGCACAGACACATGTAGCATACATGATATCTGGTCTACTTGCAGTTAAATATAATAGGGAGCCAACTATCCCTCTATACAAGGTTTCATCCACAGGTTTCCCTGCATCATCCTTGCTAAGAGACATACTTGACCCCATAGGAGTCTTCATGGTGCTGGATGAATCCATACCATACTTCTTATGAGTTCTAGGGTGAACTTGGACTGGCAAATGGATAAACCATTCTCAGTCTGTCTTACTTGGAGACCCAAGAAGAACTTTAGCTCTCCCATACTACTCATCTCAAATTGACCTTGCATCAGTTTTGCAAACTTTTTGCAAAGACTACTTTCAGTAGACCCAAATATAATGTCATCTACATATATTTGTACTAGTATAACTTTGCCTCTAGATTCCCTAAGGAATAGAGACTTGTCTATTTTCCCCCTTGTGAACTTATTCTCAATGAGGAAACTAGACAGGGTTTCATACCAAGCCCTAGGGGCTTGCTTTAACCCATATAAAGCTTTCCTAAGTCTATAGACATGATTAGGTAGAGTTGAATCAACAAAACCTGATGGCTGTTCCACATAGACTTCCTCTTTAAGATTACCATTCAGAAATGCTGACTTGACATCCATTTGGTAAACTTTGAATCCTTGAAAGGTTGCATAGGCCAGGAACATCCTTATGGCTTCCAGTCTGGCTACTGGAGCAAAGGTTTGATCAAAATCAATACCTTCTTCCTGCCTATATCCTTTAGCAACCAATCTAGCTTTGTTCTTAATGATGACTCCTTGTTCATCCATTTTGTTCCTATAGATCCACTTGGTTCCAATTATATTATGGTCTTTAGGTTTAGGAACAAGCTCTCAGACCTTGCACCTCTTGAACTGATTGAGTTCTTCTTGCATTGCCTCAATCCAATGAGGGTCTAGGATGGCTTCTTCAAACTTCTTTGGTTCAACTTGGGATAGAAAGCTGGAGTAGATTGCTGCATTCAGGTTTCTGCTCCTTGTTTGTACCCCTTGTCTTGGATCACCAATGATTTGCTCAGCTGGATGATCTCTAAGATTCCTATTGGCTGGAGGCATCATGACTACAGGTTGAACTTCTTCAACTTCTTCATCATGCTGTACTCCTTGAACTTCATCTGCATTTGGTACATGTAGTTCTCCCCCTGGACAATAGCCACTGTCTTCTACTTGCTGTCTTGCAGTAGGTTCTTCTTCTAGAGTGAGCTTGTCCATCTTCTTTGTTAAACCTGTGGGGCTGCATACACTACTAGACAACTCATTGTTAATAAGCCTAGTTTCATCAAATACTACATGTTCAGTCTCTTCTATAACTTGAGTAGACAAGTTGTAGACTCTATAAGCCTTACTGTTGTTGCTGTACCCAACAAAAATTCCCTCTTGGGACTTGGCAGCAAACTTAGTCAAGTAAGTCTTTCCATTGTTAAGTATAAAGCACTTACAACCAAAGATCCTGAAGTAGAATAGGTTTGGTTTCCTGTCTTTCACAACCTCATAGGGGGTCTTGTTGAGACTTTTAGTTATGGTAGCCCTATTAATAACATGGCATGCAGTATTAACTGCTTCAGCCCAGAAATATTCTGGTAGTGATGTATCACTTAATAGGGTCCTACCAGCCTCAATCAAGGTTCTATTCTTCCTCTCAGCAATGCCATTTTGCTGAGGTGTTCTTGGTGAAGAAAATTCTTGAAATATCCCAAATTTTTCACATAGTTTTGTCATGCTATCAGACTGAAACTCAGTACCATGATCACTTCTTATTTTGACCACTGTACTATTTAGTTCATTCTGAATCTGTTTGACAAAGCTATAGAAGACATTGGGTATTTTAGATTTCTGTCTAAGGAAGAACACCCAGGAAAACCTTGAGTAGTCATCTACAACTATAAAGATATAGACCTTCCTACTTAAGCTGTGAACAGGCATTGGACCAAAGAGATCCATATGCAAGAGGTATAAACACCTCACAACATCTTTGTTTTCAATGCTTCTAAAGGTGGATCTAGTCTGCTTGCCCTTTTGACAAGCTGAGCAAATACCATCTTTAATACACTTAACTTGAGGACCATTCCTCACTAACTCTTTGCTAAAGAGTTTGTCAATTGTCTTGTAATTTAGATGAGCTAGCCTCTTGTGCCATTTGACACAATGAGAGACTTTCTCATCTGCTACAAGACACACTTGAGAACCATTGGTCTCACACATAATGTCTAGGCAGTAGACATTCCTCTTTCTATAACCTGTCAAAATGATCTCTTGATCAGTTGACCTCTTGATATGACAACCATTCTTAACAAATGAGATGTCATACCCTACATCACTTAATTGACTTATACTTATTAGGTTGTGTTTCAACCCTTTAACATAAGCCACTTGAGTAATGGTAACCAAGTTACTAGAAATGTTACCAAACCCTTTGATGATTCCTTTTTCAGAACCACCAAAGGTGACTTTTGGACCATCCTTTATTGGTGTGTAGTCCTTTAGTAATTCCCTTGTTCCAGTCATATGTCTGGAACATCCACTGTCCAAGTACCATATAGGGGCATGGCCACTTGGACTCTCCTGCAAAACAGATTAATGAACCTTAGAACCCAAAGAATTCTTGGGTCCTTGGTACTTGTTAGTTTGCATCTTGACAAGGCTACCTGCTGGTTTTCCAACAGGCAGTTTGCTACTCACTTTGGCACTAGCATTGTGCCAACAGTCCATTGCAAAGTGGCCAACCTTGCCACAACACCAACACTCAAACTTATTGTACCTTTGCTTAGGTACTGTCTTTGCTGTTTTATTTACAGCTGACTTGTTGAGAGTTGGGGCTTTGCCCTTGGACTTGGACTGAACAGTCCTTGCAGGTCTAGTAAATCCCAGTCCAGCTTTACCTTTGTGATGAACAAATTCATCAATTAAGGGTAGAACTGACTTAGATTTAGAAAACCTAGCAACTAAGTCCTTCTCCTTCTGAAGATTAATCTCCAGACTCTTGATTTGATCATTCTTAAATGATATAGTCCCCATCTGAATCACAGTTATGTGCTTCAGGCTGGCTATCTCATTAAGCTTTTGATCAAATAACTTCTCAAACTCAGTTGCAGCAGCTTTGAGAGTAGCAATTTCCTTTGCCTGACTTTTGGCTAGGGACTTACTCTTCTTATAAGCTTGCAATAGAACTTTATATTCATCTATTAACTGAAGAATATCTTCTTCAGACTCAGATGCACTCTCATCATTTGATGATGTTGAATCTGATTCTGTACTGGCACAAGAAATTGAACTTAAAGTTGAACTTTGTACCTTACTGGGTCCTAGCTGCTCCAGGATTTTGTCACTTTGTGTCAATGCCATTAGCCCTTGGCATTGACTGTCTTCTTGTTCATATATAGAATTCATAATCTGCATGAACTCTTCTTCTTCTTCCTCAGCAAACAGCCCTATATATGCCTCAACATCTGACTCAGTTTCTGAAGAAGAGATATCTGACAGGCTCTTGTCCTTTTTGGCAACAAAAGACTTCTCCTTCTTGCCCTTGTATTGAGTCTTTTTCTTGTCACTAGACTCCTTCCTTTTTTCTGGACAATCTGCAACAACATGACCTTGTCTATTACAGCAATAGCAAACTATTTTTGAAAGAGTTGCCTTGCCAGACTTAGTCTTTTTCCTGTCTTTCTTTGAAGACTTTTTATCCTGATAATAGTCTTCTTTTTTCTGTGAAGTAGATGGCCTTATCATCCACTGTTTCTTTTTTAAGAATTTCTGAAAATGTCTTGTGAAGGAAGCAAAGTCCTCATCACTTTCACTGCTTTCAGATTTTCTGCTGACTGACTCATCTGACTCAGATTCTGTTGCTTTTGGAGGTGGAGTTGGTGACTTACTTCTGTACTTTCTGGGGGCTTCTGTTTTGAAGGCCACTGTCCTTTCCTTGTGTTCAATTCTTGTGGATTTCTCCTCTTCTTTCCTCACCATTAACTGCATTTCATAGGACAACAGTTTGCCAAATAGTGTAGGTGGAGGAATTTCTGCCAACTTAGCCATTTCTCTAATGACATAGATCTTGGTGTCCCAATCTTTTGTTAGGTACCTTAGAAACTTATCATTGAGTTCATAATTACTGAACTCTCTGCCATAGGACATGAGCTCATTCACAATCCTATAGAACTTTTTATAGCATTCAGTTATGCTATCAGCTTTTCCTTGTCTAAAACTTTCATATTCTTGATTTAGCAAGGATTTTCTGTCTTGCTTAACTTCTTCAGAACCCTCCATATACACAATAAGAGTATCCCACATCTCTTTAGCTGTCTTACAGTGTATCAGATTCTGAAAAGTTGCATCATCTATGACACTCACTATAATGTTTTGAGCCCTTTTGTCCATGGTGGCTAGAACAATCTCATCCTTTGTCATTTCAGAGAAATCCTTAGGTGTTCTCTGATTTGCATCTAATACTGACACCTTCATGGCCACATATGGCCCTTCCTTTACTGTGATATAAATCCTAGGGTCTGAGGCTTCCATAAAAAGTCTCATCCTTTCCTTCCAGATCCCAAAGATCTCTTTCCTACATATGGGTAACTTCATGGATCCCAATTCCTTGTGATTCTCAGTGGAACCCGTGGTTCTTGATTTTCTTGATTCTGTTAGTGACTTAGACTGAATCTGCCAACAGGATCTACTCAGACAGTTATGTCCCTTTTTGAGGAACCTGGCTCTGATACCACTTGAAAGATATTGTACCTAAACACCTACAGGTGGGGGGGGGGGGGTGAATAGGTGACTTGAATCTTTTTAACTTTTTATGGCAGCAATAAGTTTCTAACATAGATTTATATCTACTTTTGCACAGCAATCACACAGCAATCACAGCAAACCACAACACACAGTAGACACACAGTTTTATAGTGGTTCCCCAAGGTTTGGGTACATCCACTTTCCCCCTTCGCCTATCTAGCAGTGTACTAGATTCGGCCAAACTCCTCCACTATCTCAGAACCCAAAACAGGCTCCTACACCTCAGGCCCAAGGCCCTATAACTCAGCTTTTTCACAAACCTTACACTCAGCCACAAAGGCCTACACTCAGCCACCAAGGTCTACACTCAGCCACCAAGGCCTACACTCAGAGATTTAAATCTCATACACTCAGGCACTCAAGCCCTACACTCAGCCTTTATAATTACAGGCTTACATGACTCAGATCCAAAGGATCCTACAAGAAAATATGAATACAATAATATTAACTCAGCAACTCAGAGACAAGAGAGGAGAGTTGTGAGTTTCTTGATGAGTTCTTGGAAGAACTCAGCTGAAATCAATCTGACTTGGCTTTCTTCAAAGTTTCTTGAATGTAGAACTCAATAAGATTGACTCCTTCTGCAGTTGATCCTTGATCTCTGCTACTTAAGATTCAGAGTAAATCTGAACCCTTCTTCTCAGCCTGGTTCCAACAGCTGATTTCTTGGATGGAGCTCTCTCTCTCCAACTTCTTAGATCTGCACTTGATTCTTCAAGGAATAGCAAGATCTTCTTTGTATATTGATCACTTGTACTTGTGTTCAATTGATCTCTTCAACAACAATTTCTGTAGACTGTACAAGCCTATTTATAGGCCTTCTTCAAGGTAACCGGCTGGTCCGGTTCATAACTGAATTCTGATAACTCTGACAGGTGCAGTAGACCGGCTGGAATGGCAGCTGTCAAGTCATCCAATCAGTTCTTGAAAATTCTGTAACTATCTAGAAGTGTCGAGATTTTCTGTCTTTAAGTGTCGACACTTATAGACCAAGTGTCGACACATATTGTCTAAGTGTCGACACTAGCCTACAAGGTGTCGACACAACTCCTTGTGTTGTAGATTTTAGATCTCGACACTGCTTCTTCTTCATGTGTCGACACTGAAATTGAGTGTCGACACAAGTACTTATACTTCAGTATTTTGCTGAATTCTTCTAAGTGTCGACACAACACCTTTGTGTCAACACATCTTCATGTGTTGAACTCGCTGAGTGTCGAAACTTCTTCTTGGTGTCGACACACGTCTTCAGTGTTGATACTTGCTGAGTGTCGACACATTGCTCTGGGTGTCGACACATTCTTCTTCTGTTGAGACTTTTGCTGAGTGTCGACACATCTCCTTAGTGTCGACACTTGTACTTAGAATTTTGCTGAACTTTGCTGATCTTTGTTAAGTGTCGACACAGCTCCTTGTGTCGACACTTTCTTCAAGTGCTGAGTCTTCAGCTGAGTGTCGACACATTCTTTCTTGTGTCGACACTTACTTCAAGTGTTGACTCTTCTACTGTGTGTCGACACATTATTCTAGGTGTCGACACTTATACTTAGTCTCTGCTGACTTTTGCTGAGTGTCGACACAGCTCCTTGTGTCGACACTTTCTTATGTAGACACAGTTCTTCTAGGTGTTGACACTGCCGTTAAGTGTCGACACTGCTTCACTGTACTTTTCTTCACTGAGTGTCGACACAGCTCCTTGTGTCGACACTTTCTGTCTAGTGTCGACTCAGCATCCCTGGTGTCGACACAATGACTCCAAGTGTCGACACTGCTGGCCTGGGTATCGACACAAGTCTTCTTAAGTGTCGACACATTGCTCCTTAGTGTCGACACATGGACTTAGAAACTTTTTCTTCTTTCCTGCAAATACTTAGCCTGCACAAGGTAACTCAAAATACATCAAATACATTTTGATGTATATCATTGAGTTGAGTGAGGCTTCTTCAAATCAGGTACATTTAAATCAATGTACCCAACACCAATCCTTGGTGAGGGACCTGAGAAATTTGTCATTCAGCTCATAGATGCTGAAGAATCTTTCATAAGTTCTCAGTTCATTAACAGTTCTGAAAAATCTTTCAAAACTTTCAGCAATGCCCTCAGAATTTCCTTGTCTGAAGGCCTCATACTCCTGGTTTAGCATAGATTTCATGTCATCTCTCACCTCTTCTGAACCCTCCATGAACACCACTAGTGTATCACACATCTCCTTAGAGGTCTTACAATGCACCAAATTCTGGAATGTAGGATCATCTACTACACTAGCAATGATATTTTGAGCTCTCTTGTCCATGGAGGCAAGAAGGAGCTCATCCTTGTTCATTTTTTCATATGATTTAGGAGTCTGGATGTTGGCATCCAGAACTGAGATCTTCATGGGGATGAAGGGTCCCACTTTGACTGCGATGAAGATCCTAAGGTCAGCAGCTTCCATGAACATCCCGACCCTTTGATTCCAAAGCCCAAATCCTTCCTTTCTGCAGATTGTCAACTTCATGGCTCCTAATTCCTTGTAGTTTACACCAGACCCCATTTCTTATCTTTTAGCTAACCTTGGAGGTAAACTCGGATTGTTAAATCCATTTTGAGTGAACCTCCCTCTGATACCACTTAAAAGTTATTTAATTGAAGGTTAGCTAATCACCTAGAGGGGGGGGGGGGTGAATAGGTCTTTGAAATTTATAGCTTCTTTTGGTGTTTTCTTACTACACTATCTAAAGCTTGTCCTTATGTCCTGTAATAAGAAAGTAAAGCAAATACATAGAACAAGTACACAAGTATTTATAGTGGCTCCCCAATTGGGTACATCCACTTTCCCTCCCACCTTTCCAACTTACTTGTTGGATAAGGCACAAACTCCAACATTATACTCTTTAGATCTTACACATCAGGCCCACAGCCTTCCTCTCAGTGTGCTGCAGCACACCTACACTCAGTACCCCTCCAGGTTCCTACAGCTCAGCCTCCTCCAAGGCCTATAACTTAGTGACAAATTTTTCACCTACAACTCAGTGGATTTACAGCCACCTACCTCAGGCACAAAGCCCTACACTCAGGCTAGGAGGATAACCCTACCTCAGATCCACACTTGGATCCTACCATAGAGAGATAAACTCTCTAGCCTCAGGCTATTAAGCCTTCCAGCAACTCAGATCCACTTGGATCCTACCACAGAGATATAAACTCTCCATCCTCATACTATTAAGCCTTCCACCAACTCAAATCCACTTGGATCCTACCACAGAGAGATAAACTCTCCAGCCTCAGGCTATTAAGCCTTCCAGCAACTCAGATCCACTTGAATCCTACCACAGAGAGATGAACTCTCTATCCTCAGGCTATTAAGCCTTCCAGCAACTCAAATCGACTTGGATCCTACCACAGAGAGATAAACTCTCCAGCCTCAGGCTATTAAGCCTTCCAACAACTCAGATCCAGAAAACCTGAATCCTATAGTAAAATGGTTACAAGTTTTAAGATGAAAAGAAAACAAAAATAACCCAGAGATTAAATCTCTGAGTTTGCTCTGTTGGACTGAGTAGATATCAGTCCAGCTAACTTGCTGTAGAAGGGATGAGTCTTCTTCTACAACTATCTTCTCTCTTGCTGCATAAGTGAGCAGCTATCTGCTATTGAGTGGATCAACCAGCTTGCTTTGTTCTTGAGAGAACCAACTTCCTAAGCAGGAAGTGCTCCAGCTATCTTCTTCATTCCCTTTAGCTAACTTGGCTGGACTTTAGCTTTCAAGCTTGATCGGAATAAATGTCCAGCCGCCTCTTTCTGGTTCTCTTTCTGTTTCTTGGTTACGTTAACCCTAAACCTTTACTGTTTTCCCTTTTTATATGCGTTGATTTGAATCAACGATAACATAGTATGTGGGCCCACCAAGGATTGGTGAGCGCCAAGTCCATCAGAAAGGGACAAGACATCTTTCGGCACTGTAGCAGCTATCCCACAATGACTTCCTGCAATTTTGACTTTAATGACGTCAGCAGTGGTCATCAACATTTGGACTTAGAAAATATTCCTGAATCCCGTCAAGCATTGAGTGATGTTGAGACACACAACACCATCAGACTTGACTCTCAGTGCTTTTGGACTTATAAAATTTCCTGGCTTTGTCTCAACGGTTTTGTCTCAGTGGTCTCAGCGGTTTTCCATTATTAGCTGAGACTATCCTTTGTCTCAGCGCTTTCTGTTATCTGCTGTCTCAACGGTTTTTGTACTTTAACTGTCTCAGCGGATTTGTCTCAGCTGTCTCAGCGGTTTTTCATTTATCAGTTGAGACAATTCTTGGTTTCAACATTTTCCTCTTCATTAGAAGCGTTGAGTGAACCTGCTTCACTCAACTCTTCTGGACTTAGAAAAATTCCAGCTAGTGTAGTTCTCAACTGTTTACCTCTTGACTGTCTCAACGCTTCCTGCTTTATTTAGAAGCGTTGAGTGAGCTTGATTCACTCAAAGTTTCTGTACTTAGAAAGTTTCTAGCTCACTTTGTCTATGATGTCTCAGCTATCTCAATGTCATCTTCTCAGCTGTCTCGGCTGTCTCAACGTCATCTTCTCAACTATCTCTGTTGTCTCAACGTCATCTTCGCAGCTGTCTCTACTATCTCAACGCTGTCTTCCCAACTGTCTCAGCTGTCTCAGCGGTCTCAACGTCTTCTTCTCAGCAGACTCAACGCTTATACCTTAGACAAATTTTCTGGTTTTATCTTGACAAGCTTTGAGCTCAGCTCGATGAACCGCAACCTGAGCTCGACGAACTTTGATCTTCTCAGTGCACTCAGCGCTTTTTGCCTTAGTCACTTTTTCTCTTGCTTCAGCTTGACAAGCGTTGGGATGGGATCGACGATCTATAACTTGAGCTCGACGAACATCGAGCTAAGTTCGACGTATTTTGTATCTTAATTTCTTAAGCTTATGATGAGTTGAGCTCGACGATCAGCAAGCTGATTTCGACGAACTCTGAGCTAAGTTTGATGAAATTTGAGTTTACTGCCCACCTAATTTTTCTTTACTTGTCCAATCATGGACTACCTGCATACATGAACTAAAGCACACATCAAATACATTATGTGTTATGTCATTGACCCGTTTGACTTCTTACAAATCTGGGATATTGGGATCAATAGACCCAACAGGGACTGGCGAGAAGGATTGCGCTGCGGAAGAAGCGAGAGCAAGAGGGAAGGAGAACAAAGGCTTGGAATCAAGTGGAAGTAAATGCGGTTGGTGAACCGACCTATTTATAGAAAAATATATGCGGAAATCATGGCATTCTCCCTATTGATGGAAGTGCGGATAACAATTTTGTGCAATCCGACGTTTCATCTTCCGTCTGGTCCCACCAACGTTTCGCATACCTATAGAGGGTGAAAGCCTCCTGGGGTGGTCCCAGAGTAAGAGCAAAACAAATATATAGAGAGAAGCGGGGCGCGAACTAGAATGACATGAACAAATGATATTAAAAAATAGTAGGCCTCACGCCGGGCGAGAGGCGTAATTAAATTATTAATTTAATAAAATATCAAATGTTTATTACAATCATGAGAAGGGTACATGCGAGAAGGGAGGGCTGGGAGTTAGGGGAAGAAGAGGTAAGATCCATCGGGACTTTGTACTGTTCCCACCGCCAGCGACCCCGACCTCGCCTCCCTGACCTCGGGGGCACTTGTGGGTAGTGGTAAGCCGTCACTGTTGTAAGCTCCTGGTGGACTAGGCTTAGCTGGTCCCGGGCCCATGCGATATGCCTCCAAGGGAAAGTTTCCTCGCTCCCGCCTCTCAAGAGATCTGTTTTGCCAAGGAGATGGGCGTTGTCCCGCTCGATCACAGCTAATCGCTGCCCCATCCTTGCCTGGAAGGCACTCGCCTGCTGGGAGTCTTCTCGCCGCATCCAGACCAGCTTGGATAGGACTCCCGCCACCCTCTCCCTTTCATCCTCGGCATCTCTGGAGGCTTCAAGAAAACTCAGCATTTCGCTGGGGGAGGGTGGCGATGAGATCACTTCTTCTGCGTCTGACGATTCCGCAGTCTCCCTAAGACCTGGAGAGGAACGACGTTAGGGTCGACAAGAAGGCAATAAAGAGAAATCAAGTTTTGTCTTACCTAAAGGTCGGCGAGAGCTCTCGGGCCGCCCTTTGAAAGGCTTTCCAAAATACGGGAGGCGTGGTTTTCCTTGTCCTGGCGGGTGTAAGGTTCGCTCCAGCATATGGGTCTTGGCCGGAAGCGGGGGGACAACTCCTTCCTCGACAGAAGGGCGGGAACTTGGCGCAGGAGCAAGATGTTTGCCAGTGACCCTCTGGGGCGAGAGTGGAGGATCAGGTGCTAGAATGATAGGTCTCTCAGCAGCGGGAGTCCTGTGGCTAGGGTGGATGTTGCCCTGGGTAGAGCCTGCAGAATACCAAGTGTGTGAAGGAATTCATAAGCCAGATAGAAGCGAAAACCAAAACAAGAAGATTACCGGGAGCAATCGAGGGCTCGGTCGGGAGTTCCGGAGGGACCGCCGCCAAGACCATCTGAAGATTTTTGTCACCAGGCCGGATCAATTCAGCATTCGCTAGAGGATTGCCGATGATGCCTTCCGGGACCGTCACCTGCGAGAAGGATAACAAATCAGTTCGACGAGCCCACTTGGGGGGGGGGGGTTCGCATCAAGAGACGAAGGAAGAAAAGATACCTCCACCAAAGGAGGAGGGTTCTCGCAGGTCGGGGTCGGTGAAGCCGGTTCACCCTTGGAACGTTTTCGCAGGATAGACTTGGCCCTTTTTTGGCGGTAGGGGAGTCATCCGATCTCTTTCTCATGATCCAGGGCGTGAATCTGGCGCTGACGGCGCAAGCTCTCTCCTGAGCGATGGCGAGACGATCATGAGTTTCCTGTGAAAGTGGTTTCACGGCTCGTTTGGCATACATCTTCACAACAATGCACGAGCTCAGTCGATAAGCTATAGCAATGGGAATGAAGTCTTGGAGACAGGTCCTGACATATATTTATATAAGGCTGTGGTAGGGCCCGCAAAAGATTCTCTTCCTGGTCAGCAAACACTCACCGAATATTGGGGGTTGGATGTTTCTTTCCGAGCATAAAACTAGCTCACAAAGAGCGGGGATTATGTACAACCCCATATTTGCTGAATGAGAACCAAAGGCCTAGGACCCCGAATTTGAGTAGGATTTAAGCTAATCGGGTCAGGCGAGTAGTACAGGCGGAAGGGTGCCCGCCCATAGCTTGTAGAAGGGTTTGCGCTCGGTCCAGCGGGAGACCCTCAGGGATGGCGTTGAGTGATGCTTCTTCACTCAATGCCCCAGTCCCAGGCGTTGAGTGATGCTTCTCCACTCAACGCCTTAGCCCCTAGTCCCTGAAGTTGAGTGATGCTTCTCCACTCAACGCCTTAGCCCTCAGTCTCTGGCGTTGAGTAATGTTTCTCCACTTAACGCCTTTGCCCTTAGTCCTTGGAGTTGAGTGTTGCTTATCCACTCAACGCCTTAGCCCTTAGTCCTTGGGGTTAAGTGATGTTTCTCCACTCAACGCCTTAGCCCACAGAGTTGGCGTTGAGTGATGCTTTTCCACTCAATGCCTTAGTCCTTGGCATTCAGTGATGATTCTCCACTCAACGCCTTAGCCCGCATAGTTAGCGTTGAGTGATGCTTTTCCACTCAACACCTTAGTCTTTTGCATTGAGTGATGCTTTTCCACTCAACACCTTAGTCTTTGGCATTGAGTGATGCTTCTCCACTCAACGACTTATCCCTTAGAGTTGGCGTTGAGTTATGCTTCTCCACTCAACGCCCTAGTTCCTTGAAGCGGAAGGGTTCTTGCCCAGGGCTTGCAGGAAGGTTTGCGCCAGGGCTTGCGGGAAGCCTTCAGGTCCTTGGCATTGAGTGATGCTTCTCCACTCAACGTCATGGTCCACTCAATGCGATGGTTCTTGGCATTGAGTGATCCTTCTCCACTCAACGCCGTGGTTTTTGGCGTTGAGTGATTCTTCTCCACTCAACTCCGTATTTCTTGGCGTTGAGTGATGCTTCTCCACTCAACGCCCTAGTCCCTTGAAGTGGAAGGGTTCCCGCACAGGGCTTACATGAAGGTTTGCTCCAGGGCTTACGGGAAGCCTTCAGGTTCTTGGCGTTGAGTGATGCTTCTCCACTCAACGATGTGATTCTTGGCATTGAGTGATGCTTCTCCACTCAACATCGTAGTTCTTGGCATTGAGTGATGCTTCTCTACTCAACACCGTGATTTTTGGCGTTGATTGATGCTTCTCCACTCAACGTCGTAGTTCTTGGAATTGAGTGACGCTTCTCCACTCAACTCCGCATTCCCTAGTGTCGAGCGATGCGTTTCCACTCAACGCCATAGTAGGGTCCAGGGATAAATTTACCTGTATGCCCTTAGAGGTCTGCATATAGCCTTTTTGAATAGCGGATTTACGTTGTTGGCAGACTAGATATTGGAAATCTATAAATTGACCTACATGATACCTCAGAAGGCAAGCTTTCTCTTTTTCCAAAGAGTCTTGTAGCATTTTCTGAGGTATCCTTAGCTCAACATTTGGCTAAGGAGGGGGAGCGCTATGAGATCTCCCAGATTAGTGGAGGGACCTCCAAGCTGTAGCACAGGGTCTGCTCTTTAGTTCCAAGTCACTGGTCAAGGGCCTGGGTGTGGGAGAAGTAGGTGTTAGCTACACCCCAGGGTCCGAACTCTCATTGGGGTAAGTTTTTGGTTCCAACAGGCGGGTCGCCTCCCTGACCTCTGGCCGCCCAAATCTGGATAGTGTTTGTTGCAATAGGTGGACACCCCGCACACCATCCTGCCCTTTGGCTTCCCAGATTGGGCGGCCTCCTGGCCACCTAGATCCGGGTGGTATTTGCTGCAATTAGCGAGCGACCCCCAGGTCGCCCGCCCCTCTAGCCACCCGGATTGGGCGGCCTCCTAGCCGCACAGATCCAGGCGACCCCTTTTATCGTGGAGGTCATCGGCCCTCCGGACTTTCCACCTTGTTGGCTACCTGAATTGGATGACCCTTTGGCTGCTTAAGTCGGGCGGCCCCTTAGCCTCTTGGCCCTCGACCGGCGGTCGGCCAAGCCCCTGCTACCGGCCGGCCCTTGCCGACCGTATTTCCTACCTACTTGATTTCTCCTTGGCCAATCCTCTGCCATCTGATTGAGCTTCCATAATCGTCGTTGTCGGTTACGTGGGTAACCACCCACGTAACTGCCCGCGGAACGACCCGTAGTGGGGGAGTGCTTAGCCAAAAATTAGACTGGTCTACGTTTAATAAAATTAATAAAATAATGCATGCATAATACAGTATAAGATCGGTCTGCAATTAGTAATTATAGTGGTTACGGTCTGCAAATAGTCAGATAACCACCATAAATACCTCTGGGGCCTATAAACAGGACCCATGGCCTTACTTCATTTCCACCTTTTCTTCCCCCGAAATTCTCCTACAATTTTCTCTCTCCACTCCTATTTCTCCTATAACTTTCTCTCTCCTCACGTATTTTTCCTACGATTAAGCTCTCCTCCCTGGATTTTCTCATACACTCTTCTCCTTCCCACTCCTCTTCTTCCTCCTTACGTGCATCCCTCTTTGCACTCATCCTTCTGTGTGCATGTTTCTCCTTGTGTGTGCTCCTCATTACGTGAATCCCTCTACACGTATGTTTTTTTATGTGCACGTTCCTCAATGTGTGTTCTCCTTGTCTGTATCACTATGTGCGCACGACCTTCTGCACACACGTTTCTCCTTGTGCGCACTTCCTCTTGTGCCCGACCCTCTGTGTGCACGTCTTTTCTGCGCACGTTCCTTCTTGCGCGCATCCATCTATGTGCACGTCTTTCTGTACACACATTCCTCCTTGTGTAACACCTCCCCTGTAATGACCGTATAATATGGGTCCGGCCGGGGCCCCACAACATACAGACGGGTATTATAAAATGATATAGCTACCCAATCTCAAAACTAGAAACACAACACAACAGAAACAACAAACAAGACTAGAAGTTATCTAGCCTACAAGAGTAACGAAAGGGCCTTAAGGCCTTACAACAAGAGTGAATCCAAACTCAAATAATGCATCAGTCATGAAAGTGCATAAGCACAATAATGCAAGCCGGTCACCAAGGGCATCAAAACATACAATGTCAAAAGAGTATAGCTACATCAAAAAGTTAACACTTCATGAGACTTAGGCCTTTCTGGCCAGCAAGCTCCTGCTTGCGAGTAATTAGTATGTGGGTCAGCAAAGGCTGACCTCAAACTGGTCGCCCGCCCCTAACGGACCCCAGGGTATTCCTCCAACCTGCAAGTTAGCACTTCATAGCAATAATCATAAGCAAGTAAAGAAACTAAGGAAACCTTGGATGTCTTAAACATCATACATGCTCCTATTGTTGAGCATATAATAATAGGGCCTACTACGCAACATGAATACAACACCCGGGCTTCACAAGGTACCCTATAGCGTATGCATCTAGCACAACATCACATCATTTGGGTACTCATCACTTAAAGCCGCAAACAAAGGGGAACCACAATCCCCAAATGGCATACAAGCCGCCACACGAAACTCTTGCCAAGGCCCCACCCGCTCACGGTCGCAGACCCGGGCTTGCCGGCAAACTCTGACTTCTCATGTCAGTATTCCGTCCAACACACTAACCGATTCTAAGAACCCTTGCTGGACCCCACCCGCTTGGCCTCTCTCCCATGCTCACGTTCTCTATTTCTCGCCGGGACACTTTCCATACATGACTTGCACGTCACTAGCCAGCTGACCACGGAGACACAACCACGCCTTGGCACATCACAAACCAAGACAATTCCTCCATAATCCCTCATACGTACTGCGACGTTCCCGCACATCAAGGAAACCATCTACCACTCATGCGGAGCTAACCTTGTTCACCAAGGAAACCATCTACCACCAATGAGGAGCTAACCTTTCGGTACCGGCCACACGTACTCATGCAAGATAAAGGGAAGAACATCACAAACAACATGAACATCGCAAATGGCCCCTTGCCGCAGCGGATTTCTACATCCTTAAACCTCATATGCAACATCACCGAGTCGGACTAACGGTCGCGACGACGGCTTCACCCACCATGCCTAATCCACTAACGGAGCGGATCTCTAATGCAAAAATCATGCCGGGGACGGACTCAATCGACCCGGAGGTTCCTCTTGAACCTTGGCGACCCAAACCCCTCTCATTTGAGTGTTTGGTGCCCAAAAAACTAGAAAAGAAAAGATGTTAAAGCATGCATCCTAAAACCGAGAGGATAAGTGTCGTTACCTTCCGACTCTTCTTCCTAGCCATGGAAAAACAGCCGGATGAAAACCTTCGCAACGATCTAGCCTCCACGGATCTGGACTCGGCTCGCGATTTGGAGTTCCGAAGCTCCGCCAGTGACCAGATCTTGGCTTCTTCTTCTTCCTTTGCTCTCCTCTCTATCTTGACTTAGAAAGAGAACCACTCAAAAGAAATGAGGGTTTCTAAGGGTCCAATCCCGTGTACATCCCATCAGAAACATCCCCCAGCCGTTGGATCCCAAATTAAAGAAACGAACAGCCTTGATTCGGGCCTGAAATGCTAAAACTGGGCCGAACACGGCCTGCGACACGCCCGTGTCCAGGGCCGTGTCCCCCATTCGGCGTCAAAATCGACGCGCTTGGAACAACACACGGGCATCTGACATGCCCATGTTCGACCTGACACGCCCGTGTGCCAACTGACACGGCCGTGTGGTCGGCTGTGTGCCTCCATCGACACAGCCCCGAAAACAACCCGAGACTCACACGGGTACTGGACACGCCCGTGTCCTTGCCCATGTCTAACTCAACATGCCTGGGCTCCACGCCGTGTTCACTGTCTCGACACTTCGTCGAGCAAAGTTCGTCGACTGCCTAACACGGCCTTGGACACGCCCGTGTCCTAGGCCGTGTGCCTTGTCTCAACACATCGTCGAGCGAAATTCGTCGACTCCCCGGGCCGATCGTCGACACGGGCTCGACACGCCCTGAGACACGCCCGTGTCTCAGGCCGTGTTCTCTGCTCAACGATCGTCGACTCCAAAATCGTCGACCTCTCGACCAAATCGACGACTAGAGCCTGACACGGCATGGGACACGCCCGTGTCCCAGGCCGTGTGCCCCCTGCCAGAAAACAATTTTCCTTCTCGACAAACCCGAAATTAAATGGTACAAATTTTGGGGCGTTACACCTTGTGCGCGTCCCTCCTTGTGCTCATTCTCCGTGCGCTCCGCTCTCAAGACTGCTCCAAGCTTGTTGTCGCGCGCTCCGCACTGAAGACCGCTACAAGCGTTTTGTGTCCTCAACTAAAGAACAAGTTCATCGGCTACCAACGAGACCAGTGCTTTAGACTCCTCTCAACATAACATGAGACAAGTCGTAGAGATAAAGTCACGCAGAATGCACCGCTCAAGCCTCCAAGCAGCAGTCAAAGATTCTAGAAGGACGTGCAACAAGCACATTGAATTAAATTGCCATTGTTTTCATCATTATGCTATCAAACTCAAGTTATCATCAATATCTCATGGAGTTTATTATTTATATTATGTACTTATTTTTAGCTAATTGTGATATATATTAATTTTATGCCTTTGTGCATATAAATAAGACTCTGTTTGATTGCACTGTTGCTGTTATAAAAAATGTTGATTCTGAAAAACGAAGTTTGTTAAAAAACAAAAAAGTTTTCAAAACGGCGTTTTAAAAAATTGTTTGAAAACAAAACAGTGTTTTGAATAAAATTTTTTACCGTAATATTTGAAAAAAAAAACATTTTTTGTGATAACATAAATACCCAACATATAAAATTTTGTTTCATTCTGACATTTCTTTGAAACAAGTGCCCCCGTCATTTCTGTCTATGCTCTAGCTTCATACAACTGATCTGTTATAATATCGCATAGTGTGATCATCTCCTCCACACCACCTGTAGTGTCAGAGCATGTTTCTTGACGTCTTTGAGAGGACATCCCATAATCTCGACCCACTTGCTCGCACTCACTGAAACCAATATCCAGACGCGAATGGTGAAGACAAATGAAATTATGCAGAGTCATCGTAGCTATCACCATAGCTGCTTGTTTGTCAAAACTATAGCTTGACATGTCCCGCAGTATGACCCACTTTTTTTCCAAACCCCGAATGATCGCTCTATCACACTTCTAAGCGATGAGTGTGCATGATTGAACATCTCTCGACATCCTTCTACTCGACAGGCACCACAAGCAAAGTCTGGTAGATGATACCGTGTATCTTAATATGGTTTCAAGTAACCTCTTTGTAAAGGATATCCGGAATAGACCACGTAATATTTTTCTGAAAATTACTAGAAATTATTTAACCAAAAAATTAATAATAATAAATACATATAAAAGAGTGATAGTTACCTAGAGGTGTATGAAGAAAGTTATAATGAGGATCACTTGTGATAAAATTGAAAATGCGATTATCGTGTGCTAATCCCTCCCAACCAATCATAACGAAAGTGAATCACATATTGAAATCACTAGCAACCATGACATTTAGAGTTGGACTACCATGTCTCCCAATATATGACACCTAACTTCCAACTATATACACACATCAACATTTGTGCCATCTATAGCTCCAACACAATTTTAAAAAAGACATGTAATGTACAAAATCTCTGGTGGAGTGCTACTTAAAGACCTATCTGACGGCCGAATTACTTCCTTCGCTAACTGGAACAATGCGTGAAGACCACGAGAAAAATCTACTAATTATCTCTGTTGAGTGTTGAAAGCACTCGCATGTTTTTCTCATTGATTTATTATATGACAATATATATACCGTCAAAGCTATAATTTCTCTGGATACAGTCCTTCTTGTTCCCTAAAATCAACACTTTTCCTCCAGAGAATACAATAAATCCATACATATTTCTTGGCTCATCATGAAAGAGTCATGAAATCTCACTATGGCCCGCGAAGTAGCTCTCCAATCCATTTATCACATGTTTGTTTTGAAGTCATGCGTGGTACTAGAAGGTGTAACAGAGAGGTATATTCAGATACCAAAGATATTGTTGCTACCACATTCTGATGATGGACAATCACATAATTTCTTCTAGTAATCTTTTGCTCTTCTGTCAATTTTTCAGAATTATCGCTAGATATATTCTGTTAATAAAATGCATTACAAATAATTATTACCACAAAATAACAAATGAAAATAATATAACAATCAGAGCAAAAGATGATGTCATAATAGTATCCACAATAACAAAACAACCATAATAAAAGATGATATCATAATAGTGTACACAACAACAAAATGACAATAATAGAAGATATCATAGAAGACTCCACAACAAAAGAACAATCATAATAGAAGATGTTATCCTAATAGTGTCCACAACCGAGCAACATAAAACATGCCAGAAGATAACCCCACTACCCCCACAGATGAAGCGGTTACACAGCCACTTTACGTTCATGTCATCTGGTAGGCACAAGAAAGTCTCCCTATTATTTTTGTCCATAAAATATGTGATGGCAAAATCATAGAAGTCTTCATCAGATTTCACTTTCGAGTACGTGGATAATTTGTCTATTGCCCGGCGAATGCTAAACTTAGAAGAATATTTTTGAGTGACTCCTGGATGTATTGACTAATGATTTTAAAATGTGTGGTTAGTCGATTTCCAAACTCTATCTCTTAGATACATATGTCATAGAAAAGCATGACATATGTAATGTCCCAAAAAGCGATCACCCCACTATCTTTTGTTCTGACCATCCTTAGAAACCAAAATAGATTATTTTTTTAATAAACACACACATACACATTAGTATATATTTATGAACAATACACACACAACACACACACACACACACACACACACACACACACACACACACACACACACACACACACACACACACACACACACACATATATATATATATATATATATATATATATATATATATATATATATATATATATATATATATATATATATACAACACACATACACACATATAATACACACACATACATATATATAACACACACACACACATATATATATATAATACACACACAACACACATATACATATATATAATACACACATATAATACACACACACACACATACATGTTGGGTCCATTGATCCCAATGTCCTGTATTTGAAGGACCAGCAAACAATGTATACACAAGTGGTGATCTAACTTGTGTTCAAGTTTAATGATTGCAGATTGTCCTAGTAATCAATGATGGGACAGATAGCCTAAGTAGATAAGTCAGGTAAACTCAAACCTAAGATGTGAAAAGACAGAAATCTGTCAAAAGCCACAGGCATTGAGTGAAGATCATTCACTCAACGCCAGATGAAGTATAGCGCTAAGTGAAGCCTATTTAGTCAAAGCTATGAAGTTATAAGCTTAGAATGTGGCCAAATCCACAGACGTTGAGTGAAGTCAACTCACTCAACGCCATACTGCAAAAGGCTGTGAGTCAGGCTAATACAGTCAAAGCCTAAAGAGAAATGAGCTGAAAAGTAGCCAAGTCCACAAGCATTGAGTGTAGCTCACTCACTCAACGCCTTAGCTTCACAATTGTTGATTAGTTGAGTTCAGAGTTCGTCGAACTAAGCCCTGAGTTCATCGATCTATGCTTTCACTTATTCGTCAAGCTGAACTCTAAATTCGTCGAACTGAGTTTTTTGCTTATTCATCGAGCTGAGCTCAGAGTTCGTTGAGCCGTGTTCTAAGTTCGTCAAACACAAACTGATTTCTAAAACAGAAAATCTGGCTAAGGCAGAAAGCGTTGAGTGTGGCGTGCTCACTCAATGCTCTCAATGTCATGATACAGATTTAGTTAAAGCAAAATGCGATGAGTGAGGCATGCTCACTCAACTCTCTCAATGCTTAAGATGCTGAAGAAGCAGAAATGGCTAAGGCAGAAAGCATTGATTGAGACATGTTCACTCAACGCTCTCAATGCCTAAAATGCAGAATGTGGTTAAGGCATAAGGCGTTGAGCAGAAAGGGTTAAGTCAAAAAGCATTAAGTGAGCTTTACTCACTCAATGCTGACAAAGCCTAGATAAACAGAACTGTCTAAGTACTTTGGCGTTGAGTGAAGCTCATTCACTCAACGCCTATACTGCTGATGCTTGAATTTTGACTAAGTTTTCAGGTGCTAATGCCAGCAAGTCAAAAAGTCAACCATATTCAAATTATGAGCGGCAAAGCCACAATACATGACAAAAGGCGAGCAGGCCTACTATACGACAGTTAAGCATTAAAGCAAGGATGCAGCCAACATTAATGGAGTGGGACCCACTGCTAAAAGAGTCGTTGGGTTACATTAAATAAAAGGAAAAGCTATTTACAAAAAGAGCAACTGTTATAGTAGTTCTTCCCAATCGCCATTATTATGGGTGTGGCTGAAGAACAGAGAGCCCAAGACAAGCAAGTTTAAAGGCATATCAAGTTAGCTGTTGATAATAACATCTTCAATAGCAAGATTGCTGGTGCCATCTTCATCTGCACCAGCTAGCAAACTCAGGGTGATTCATTGAGAAATATATAGCAGCTAGGGCCGACCCTTGCTACAGGTGCTTCATAGATCCAGCCTACAAATCCTAAAGAACATTCTCTTGGAGAGCTGTGAGAAGGAAATAGGGCTGAGCAGTTGGATCAGTTCAGAAAGGTGCAGAGAAGCTAATCTACAAGTTGCTTTCACTATAAGCCAAAACATCTACATCATTATTGCTGTAAAGAAGAGAGGGCTGAGCTTTTGTTCAGTTCAAAAAGGGGCAGAACAGTGTTCTACAAGTCACTTCCAGCTCAAGTGGATATACTTGTTGTTGTGAAGTAATTGGGGCTAAGGTGTTCTTAGTCCAGAAAAGTAGACTCAGGAAAACATTCCTGGTGTCAAAGTTGGGCTCAGTCTAACTCAGTCAAGGTAGATTGACACAGAGGAATTCCTCTTGTATCCAATCAAGAACCTCGACAACCCATTTCCTTCTTGTAGGATCCTTTGTGGATCTGAGAGGTAGGAGCAAACTTGATCTGAGGTAGGATTCAGAAGTGGATTTGAGTTGTAGAGCTCTTTAACCTAAGCTATAGGATCCTTTTGGATCTGAGGTAGGGCTGTCCTCCCAGCCCGAGTTGTAGGGCCTTTGGGCCTAAGGCAGGTGATCTTTGGATCACTGAGTTGTAGGACCTAGTGCCTGATATGTAAGTCTTGGAGGAGACTGAGAGATCCTGAAGGATCTGAGGTGTAAGCTCTTTGGAGCATTATTTTGGAGAAGTACCTTGACCAACAGGAAGTTGACAATGTGGGAGGAGAGTGGATGTACCCAAAGATTAGAGAACCACTATAAATCTGTGTGCACTCTGTTGTGTTGCTTTTCTTTATTCAGGTAGCTTGTCTTGAAAGTAAAACTTAATCTACCAATAAAGCAACTAACTAAAAGAGATTCAAAAATAGTCACTAAGGACTTAGAAACCTATTCACCCCCCTCTAGGAGATCTATCTATCCTTGAAATAAAGACTTTCAAGTGATATCAGAGGGAGGTTGCTCAAAAAAGGACATAACAGTCTGAGTAGACCTCAAAGGATAGCTAAAAGGGTTTTAACTTATGTATTCAAAAGAGAACCATAAGGTGTGGAGATCAATGGAGCTTCAAATCAGCAAAAATGACAAGAAGACCATTGGACTACTGACTGCTCTTACAGAAGACAAAGTCTTTCCAGATACAAGAGCAAAGATCAGGGCCCCTCTATCACACTCAGATAGTGACTTAAAGGTGGATGAAGCTGAGGAAGGTAGATGCAGAAGCTGTGAACTGACAGCTACACTAGAAGAAGAATTCTGCCAGGATCATCCTAGACAAAGTCAGGTATATTCCCCATCTAATTCATTCTCAGAGTCTGAATATGAGTCATGCTCAGGCTCCGATACATCCTCATCAATTGATGATGAGAGTCCTCTATCAGAAGATGATATAAATCAATTGATTGAAAATCATGCTGCACTTCTGAAAGCTTTCAAGAAAAGCAAGTTGCTTGTTAAGAAACAAGCAGAGGAAATAACCTCCCTACAACTGACTGCTTCCCAACAAGATGAAGCTTCATCCTTGATATGTCTAAAAGAGAAGGAAACAGCCCATCTGAAGATCATTGTAGATATTCATGTTGAGTCCATAAAGTATAAGGAATCTATTATCAAGGATCTTGAAAAGAAACTTGAAAGGAAGAAGAGGATTGTGACCAATTTCTCTAAGATAGATGCTATCAAGAGAAAATCTGAGTCTAAGTGGATCTCTAAAGTTATCCAATCTCAGAGAAGAGGCCAAGCTCCTGTCAGGCCTCGGTCAACCTTTCATAAGGTAATTCTCCCATCCAACAGGCATGACCAAGACTGTAAGTGTGGTCGCTGGAGGTGTGAGAATATTTCTTGTAAGATCACAAAAGTACCTTAAATAGAAGAAGAGAGGTCATGGGATTAAGTGCACAGAAGACTTCCCATGTAAAAATTCAAAAGGCCCATCCTGGACCTTTTGTATATAGTGCCTCAGCCCCATCATTCAAGGATAAGGCTGTTGTCTATTCTAAGGTTCTTCAAGCCAGAACTCATTCCTATAGTGCCTTAGTCAGTAAGGCTGTCTTGACCACCTCTGAAGCCATTAAGAACATGCCAACTACAAAGAAGGTTGTTGCTAATGGAGTTCAAAGTAAGGCAAGCTCCTCTACTATCAGACTCACTACTGATCAAGATCTTGCTGGAAGAAACAAGAAAAAGGACACAGTTCTCCCCACTGAACAAGCAGCTAAAGATGGCTTACAAACTTCAAGGTGTGTTCAGAAAAGGAGATACAACATCCAGGAATGTTGGTGTTGTGGCAAAGTCTGTCACTTTGTCATAAATTATTGGCACAACCCTTGGGTGCCAAAGGTAAGGCAGTGTCTTCCTGACAGGACTCCTGTAGGTAGACATATGCATTCCTATGCTAACCTGAACCTAGGACCCAACTCAGCTTGGGTTGCTAAGGTAAGGTAATTTCTATCTTGCAGGATAATCCAAGTGGTCATAACCATTTATGGTCCTTAAATAGAGATGTACAAGACCCAAGTCTTGGTACAAGGAATGATTCAACTTATCATCGTACACAAGATGTCAAAGACAAGTGCAATTATTTAGAGGGAGCTTGCAAAGGGAAGTCATATGCACATCAAAGGCTAAAGATCAGAAGCAAGGTTGCTGGTATGATCAGAGACTGTGAATCCAGTATGGGTTTCAAGTCAACAGGGCAGAGATTAGTAGAATTCACCTAGCTTTAATTCTACTATTTAATTGCTAAATTATTATGCATGTTAGAGATAAGGTAATTGAAACAAATGACCGAGAAGATGTAAAAACATTAGTCTAAACAACTCTTCTTAATAAATATGTTAGTGGCACACATGTTCACTATGCCACAAGAAGTAACTAGTCTCAACATATCCAAAGACACATATTACATGTGCAATACTAAGTTAAATGTGTAACATCCTGAATCGCACTAGGCCCCTCGTGCGTGTTTTGAGTCTGGAGAGCTGACTAGGGCTCATGGGGAGTGCTGACAACAGGGCAGCATATGCGAAAAGGAGGAGAAATTAGACAAGCATGAGACACGGGTAGAGACACGGGCGTGTCCCTACCCGTGTCCGTGTGTGTCGAGTTACACTCGATAGGGCGTGTCGAGACTGACGAGCTGTGTCGACATCATGTGACACTGGTAGCGATACGGGCGTGTCCCTACCTGTGTGTGTCGAGTTACACTCGACAGAGCGTGTCGAGATCGACAAACTATGTGTCGAAATCAACGAATTGTATGACACGGGTAGCAACATGGGCGTGTCCCTACCCGTGTGCCAGTGTGTCGAGTTGAGTTCGTTGAAATGTATCCCGAGAAGGACACGGCCAGGGAACACGACCGTGTCCTGTGGACACGGGTCGGGACACGGGTCGGGACACGGGCGTGTCCCTACCCATGTCAAGTATTGAATCGACACGGAAACTGTCGTTGCCGTTTCGCCCAAGCAGGACACGGGTAAGGACACGGGTGTGTCCCTACCCGTGTCACTTTTCATATATAAGGGAAAGAGAAAACCCTAGCCGTTTTCATGCTCACTTAATCCCTGTTTCTAAGAGAAACTCCTGTTGAGAGAAGGAGAGTTTGCTGGAGAAAGTTCTAGGGAGGGAAAATCCGCCAACGCCGCGAAGGAGAAGATGCCGCCAAGGAGAATTACGAGATCCATGGCCGGAAATGGTGGTACCGCTAGAACCAAAGTGAGTTTCCTACCCTCTCCCTTGGTGCTAGATCTATAGTTATTTTTCTAGGAGAGGCATCGGCTCAAGAGAGTCTTGATGGAGAGAAGAAGTCTTCGAGGTTTGGCCATGCTAGGACTTGTGTTCTAGGTTTTAGATCTCTTCAACCACTCTCTTCTTCTATGTGATGATGGGTGATGGTTTCGTGAAGAGTGTTGGTCCCATGAGGTTGAATACGGGTGGAAGAAATTTCTGGAGGAGATTTGAGAGGATCGACTTGAGGAGGAAGAAGAACCGATGTCGTTCGTTCCGCCTTGAGATGCGTGCTGAATCTGTATTCTGCGTGCAACGATCTTCTAGGCCATTTTCATGAAGGATATGGCCAGATCTGGGCTTTCGACTAAACACGAAAGTTGAAGCACTTGAAAATACCTTTCCAACGAATGGTTGCACGACTTCAGGTGATATCTGTAACCACAGAAAAGTCTGAACGAAAATGGTGTTCAGCAAACCCTGCATGCAAAAATTGTGTTCTGTACGCAGCGGACTTTGAGTCCGATTTCAAATAGGTTTATATCAAATTTGGGTTGAGGTCTGAATATGGAAGTTGTAGCCCATGTAAAGACCTTTCCATCGAGGGGTTACACGTCTTCACCGGATTCCTGTAACTTCGGATATCTCCGGTCAAATTTGTTGTCCAGATTAATTCTGCACTTAAAGTTTGGGATTTTATATAATATGGATTTGAATTCGTTGGATTTAATATTGCAAGTTACTTGGCTTGAATAAACTCTTTTATGATTAATCATTTTAGATGCATGATTGACGAAGTCTAATAATCAGATTTCATATAATCGAATTGTGAAACAAGCTTACTTAAACGAATTGTCTTGTTGGAAAGGTTGATAAATCTCTATATGCGCATCATGTTTACCATAAGTTGATATCATTTGGAAAGTCATGTAGAGGAATAAATTATGATCATGGGTATGTTTGATTAATGGAATGAGTTAGTAGTCCAATACTTAGAGCGTCGTCTCCCTACGAGTAGTATTATAAAAGGATGTAAGTGCGGTGTTGACCGTCACTTGTTTAGTTTGTGTTGATATAGGGTATGGATGGATGGTTGGGTTGTGTCCTCGTGCCTTCTTCCGAGGCCCCTTCCATGCCACGGTGGTGTGAAATTGCATGTGGTGTGAGTCGACACGCGGTGTCATAATCCTAGGTTAAGGATAGTGTGGCAGGTCTACGGACTCGCCGATCGTCACATCGACGGGAGTTGACAGTTAGACTTCTCTTGCTTATTATATTTAGTTGGGTTGGCATGTTCTATTGATATTGTTGTAGCCGGCGGAATAAGCGTCTTGTGGTACATGTTAGCCCGTGTGCTAATGCTACCGCAAGGCGGCTGTTCCAAGCATAAGACTCCCCCTTCGTGCCGTGTTTTGAAATCCGGGAGGGGGGGGGGGGGAGGTATTACAAATGGTATCAGAGGGCACGATCCTCAACTAAAGAAGTCATTCAACAATGGTTCCACCCCCGTTTGATTAGTCAGTTGGGGACAAACTGACTTAGCGGAAGCAGTGGTGTGCCCATATGTAATTCACGCTAAGTATGTCCAACTTTGACCTTAAGATTAGCCAACCTGACCATACGTTTGCGTTCTATGTGTAGATTCCAGCGCTCGTTGAGCAGATGGGAGGCACTCCTGTGCCCCCCATACCCACTCCCACTCAGTTCCAACAATCTGAGTTGGGGCAGACGCTCACTGCCATCCTCGATGCTTTTAGGGCGCAACAGCCTCCGGTGCAACAACAGGATCCGGGTTCTAACTGGCTGAGCACCTTTCGGGCTCTCTCCCCTCCCGCCTACCTCTGGACGGAGTCGGCCGTACGCACGGAGGAATGGCTTGACACGGTCGAAGAGCTATTGGCGGGGATTCGTTGCCCGACCAACATGGCGGTATCATTGGCGGTGTCTGTCTTGGACTTACATGCTAAGAGGTGGTGGAAGTCACTCATGGGCTCTACCTTCCAAGGCCGGATCTACACAAAGATAAGTTGGAGTGAATTCTCGGGTATTTTCTTGGAGCACTTTATCCCTACGTCGGCCCGAGATGAGCTTGAGGAGAGGTTTATTCTACTAAAGCAGGGATCAAAGTCGGTTACGGAATACCAGCGGGAATTCCAGCATCTCGCAAGGTTTGCGGATTCTTACGAGTTGGATGACAGAGGTTATGCCAAGCACTTCTACAAAGGGTTGCGAGATCCCCTAAGGCAGTCCCTTTTGTTTATAGCGGATGGTAGCTTGGCGGAGATCATTGATATGGAGAAAAGATTGGAGGCGGACCACCTGGGATGTAGTAAGAGGCCTGCGGAGGACGTGATGGAAGCCGACCCAAGCAATAGAAGGAGGCGGGACTTCAGAGGAGGAAGAGGATATCAAAGAGGTGGAGGGCGTGTCCACCGAAACTATAGGGTGGAGCATCCTGTTCCGCAGCCGCCTGCGTTGCCTCCACCCCCACAGCCTCAGCAATTTCAACAACCTGAAGGGCGTTGTGGGCTGGTGTGCTTCGAATGAAACCAGCCGGGCCACATCCGACGTTTCTGCCCACAGCTATATGGGAACGTCCCTCCTGCTCTCCCTCCTGCTCTCCCTCCTGCTCTCCCTCTAGCAGCCCCACGAGGACGGGGATATATGCGTGGTCGAGGACGAGGACTGCGAGGTGGTAACCCCGGCCCTGCTAGAGATCAGGTGTACGCGCTTGACATGGCGCAGGAACGGAACCCACAAGATGTGATTGCAGGTATGATTTAATTAATTAATATATTTTCATGGTCTAACTTGAATTGATTAAGACTTACTAGACACCTAGCAATAAGTTTTGGTTGTTGGTACTTAGGCACCGTGATTATTGGCGGGAAGACGGCCTATGCGCTGTTCGATACCGGTGCCTCACACTCCTTTGTGTCCGAGGATTTCATAAAAGACGTGGAGGGTGTACAGTACTTTACTGGCATAGCCCGACGAGTACGTCTTCCGGACGGCTCGGAGATGATCGCAACCGCCAAGTGCGAGTTGGAGTTATTTATTGATGGGAAGGCCTTTGATACGCCGGCCACGGTTCTGAGAATGCCGGAGTTTGACATCATTTTGGGCATGACATGGCTGGACTGGCACTTCGCGAGGATCGACTGCGCAGAGAAGCAAATCTATTTGAGACATGGAGACTCCGACGTCATCTTCCAAGGTATTGGCTTCGCGCCGCGTATGATATTATCTTCTGTTCAGGCTGTAAAAGCCCATATGAAGGGGGACGAGGTCTTCATGGTCTGGTTCGAGTTGAAGGAAGAAGCATTGGAAGTGAAGGATGTACGGGTAGTGCGGGATTTTCCCGAGGTATTTCCTGAGAAGCTGCCAGGATTGCCCCCGCATAGAGAGGTTGACTTCCAGATTAATCTAGTACCAGGTGCCAAGCCTGTATCCAAGGCTCCGTACAGAATGTCCCCGAAAGAACTCGCAGAGTTTAGAGTTCAATTGCAAGAACTGGTGGAGTCAGGGTTCGTTCGCCCCAGTTCATCACCCTGGGGAGCTCTTGTACTTTTCGTGAAGAACAAGGATGGAACCCTGCGTTTGTGCATAGATTATCACGAACTCAATCGGTTGACGGTGCGGAACACTTATCCACTACCTCGGATCGACGAGTTGTTCGATCAACTAGTGGGAGGACATTGGTTTTCCAAACTGGATTTGCGCTCTGGATACTATCAGTTGAGGATTCGAGAAGGGGACATCCAGAAAACAGCCTTCAGTTCGAGATATGGTTTGTATGAGTTCACAGTAATGCCGTTTGGGCTCACAAATGCCCCTTTGGCCTTCATGAGCCTGATGAATAAGGTGTTTGAACCGTATTTGGACATCTTCGTCATTATTTTCATCGACGACATCTTGGTCTACTCAAAGACGGAGGAGGATCATGTCGAGCACCTGACCTTGGTTTTGAAGAAATTGAAGGAGCACGCCTTGTACGCCAAGTTTAGCAAGTGTGAATTCTGGCATAAGGAGGTTGCCTTCTTGGAGCATGTGATCAGTGGAGCAGGATTAGCAGTGGATCCAGCAAAGGTACGAGCCGTGAAAGAGTGGTCGCCTTGAAGTCGGCGGCCGATGTGAGGAGTTTCCTTGGACTTGTCGGGTACTACCGCAAGTTTGTGAAAGGATTTTCAAAGGTTGCCCTTCCTCTTATCTCATTGACGAAGAAAGGTGTGTCATTTGAGTGGACTCCCCAATGTGAAGCGGCGTTCCAAGAGTTGAAGGATAGGCTTACCTCCGCCCCCATCCTTGCACTTCCATCTGGGAAGAAAGGATTTCAGTTTTACACTGACGCATCATATCAAGGGATGGGAGCGGTACTGATGCAGCACGGGCACGTGATCACATATGCTTCAAGATAGTTAAAGAAACATGAAATTAATTACCCGGTCCATGATTTGGAGTTGGGAGCAGTGGTGTTCGCTTTGAAGGTCTGCAGGCATTATCTATATGGCGTCCATTGCGAGATCTTTTCCAATCACAAAAACTTGAAGTATGTCCACACTCAGAAGGAGTTGAACCTGAGACAACGGCGGTGGTTAGAATTTATATGCGACTATGAGTTCACCATGAACTACCACCCTAGGAAAGCGAACTCGGTTGCTGATGCCTTGAGTAGAAAAGTGTCAGGCTCTAGCCCAGAATCACGGTTGATGAGTATGGAGTTGGCTCGGATGATTGAGGAGATGGATATTACTTTGGTGTTCAAGGCTCCTTCGGCAGAGTATGCAGAGTATTTGGCAAGCATGAGCATAGTTTGTGATATCCGGGACCAGATTCGGGTGGAGCAAGGAATGGATGTGGCCTTAGCCCCGGCTGTCAAGGCAATTGAAGATGGGAGCACCGATGAGTACACACTAAAAGACGGTCTCGTTTATTTTAGTGGCCGACTCTACATTCACAAGGGCGACAAAATCCGGGAGGATATCTTGAGAGAGACACATTGCTCTCAATATTCTGTACACATGGGTATTGACAAGATGTACGCCAACTTACGGAAGACCATGTGCTGGCCGGGAATGAAGAAGGATGTTCGTTACTATGTTACACATTGTAAAGCTTGTCAAAGGGTGAAGGCCGAATGTAAGAGTCCCGGTGGTTTGTTGCAGTCGTTGCCCATCCCTGAGTGGAAGTTTGAGGATATCTCCATGGACTTCGTCCATGGGCTGCCTCGCTCCCACTCTGGGAATGATTCGGTGTGGGTTATTGTTAATCGACTAACAAAGGTGGCCCGATTCATTCCAATGAAAAAGGAAGCACACGCGGACGTTTTGGTACGCTTATTTGTGGAGCAGTTCGGGCGGTTTCATGGCGTGCCCAAGACAATTATTTCGGATCGGGATGGTCGGTTTACTTCCAAGGAGTGGAAGGAGGTGCAGGCATATTTAGGCTCGCGCCTAACCTTTAGTACTGCATTCCACCCTCAGACGGACGGGCAGTCTGAGCGGACCATCAGAACAGTGGAGGATTTATTGAGATTATGTGTGCTGGACAGAGGAGAGCCGTGGGAAAGACTCTTGCCCCTGGTGGAATTCTCCTACAATAATAGTCATCAGGAGAGCATCAGTATGGCGACCCATGAAGCCCTTTACGGAAGAAGGTGCAGGACCCCCTTGTCTTGGGTGCAGGATGAAGATCCGAAGGCATTGGGAAATAAATATATAGATGATACTGATGCGGCGGTCAGATTGATACGGGATCGCATATTGGAGGCTCAAAGTCAGCAGACGAAGTATTAAAATAAAAAGCACCGGATGGTGGAGTTGCAAGTGGGCGACAAAGTGTTCCTCAAGATTCGGCCGATGCATGTAGTGTCGCCGTGCGTGGAGTGAAAAATCTCAGCCCAAGGTATATTGGGCCTTATACTATACTGGAAAGGATTGGCCCGTTGGCCTATCGGTTGGAGTTACCGCCAGAGCTGGAGAACCTCCACGACGTGTTCCATATGTCGTCACGTCAAAGGCGCTATTACGGCCCGATCAATATACCCCACTATTGATGGTGTCGTGGCGTCCGATAGGTCTGTGCGACAAGAGCCGGTACAGATCGTAGATAGCAAGACGAGAATATTGCGCCACAAAAGTGTTCCCTTGGTGAAGGTGCTATGGTCTAATCATGGGAAGGAGGAGTACACATGGGAGCCAATGGATTTGATGCAACAACGCTACCCGGAGTTGTTTGCTCAAAGTAATTTTTATTTAAAGGCATATTGTATTTTCTGTTATGCTTTTCTCCCCATAGCCTAAGTGAAAAAGCAGCTAGATCTGATATACTCTAGAGGGGGGTGAATAGAGTATGATGCTTAAAAACTTTTTACAACAATTGTTGTAATCTGAGTGAACGGGGAAGCAAATATTAAATCTAATCACAGCAGATAACTAATTACAACCTACAAAAGAAACTAATCACAGATCCTAACTAATCACAAAACAATCACAGGCAGAAACAAAAGATAAAGACAAGCAAGCCAGAAGACACAAGGAGCTATAGTGGTTCCCCTAAACTTGGGTACATCCACTCTTCTAGCACCATAGGTAGGAATCCACTGCAGGATGAGTTGATCAGGTGTCCTGGGCACCAATGAGCTTTTGATAAGGTGCTCAAAAACCAAATCAAATTTTTTGATCAGGTGTCTTGCCACCAATGAGCTTTTGACAAGGTGCTCAAAAACCAAGCACAAACTTTTGAAGGGAGTTTGAAAAACACTTTACAGAGATGGGGATGAGAGAGTTATGGAAGTCTTCTCTTTCTCAGAGCAGCTGAGAAGACTATGTGGATTTGATGATGTCAAAGCTCCCCCTGAGTTCTTGAGATGTTCAGGAAATGAAGCTTTGCTGTAGGGTGATAGGCCTTCAGAAGTTGATCTCCAGCAAATGATGATTTCAACAACAGCTGAAATGTTAGGTGTCTGGAGTCTTTGAAAGATGTTGGCCTTGAACACTTGAACCAAAGGTGATCTCAAGATTTCAGATTTGTTGATCTCCTTTTGTGTGTGTTTTTGAGAGAATTCTTTGAGACAGAGAATATTTTTTTTGTTCTTCTTGTCTGTGTTGTCTATTCTGGTCTGTGTTCTGAGTGATGGAGAGATTCAAAAATCTTGTAGTTTATTCTCTGGTATTTAATAGAAAATCATCCTCTGTCAAGAATAGCCATTGGCCTGTCATTAATTGCATCCTTAATTGCAAATATCTTCTGGGGGAAAGTCCAAAGAAACATTCCTTGATAATCCCTTGAAACTTGGTCCAGAATAAATGAAAACGGCTAGAAAATCTTCTGAATTAATTGCTGAATAACTCCTTAACTGTTCTGAATTTGAATCTTGAAAAATCCTTTAACTCATCAGAAAAACGTCGAACTGAGCTCTGCTATCGTCGAACTGAGCTCAGCGATATGGACTTATACAATAACAGAAATCGTCGATCTGAGCTCAACTATCGTCGAACTGAGCTCAGAGATAGAGAATCAATACTGAGTCAAGATCGTCGAACTGAGCCCGCAGATCGTCGAATGGAGTTCGACGATTTGTTGAAGTTGAGCTCAGCGATCGTCGAATGGAGTTCGATGACCTGTCGAAGTTGAGCTAGACGATCGTCGATTGGAGTTCGACGATTCATCGTACTGAGCTCGACGATATGACTTAGTCTTCAAACTGAAAAACCTTGGTCTTGAGGGCAGCTTCCAAACCTAAGTACTTACCTTAGACTCAATTCTAATTGACCTTTAGATCTATACATGAGGTCAAAAATAGGTTTCCTAAAGACATAGTGATCCTGACCCAAATTAGTAATAGTGTGTTCCAACACTAAGCCTGATTTCGGGGACGAAATCTTTTATTTTCTTTATAGGATTTGTAACGTCCCGAATCGCACTAGGCCCCTCGTGCGTGTTTTGAGTCAGGAGAGCTGACTAGGGTTCATGGGGAGTGCTGACAACAGGGCAGCACATGTGAAAAGGAGGAGAAATTAGACAAGTATGAGACACGGGTAGAGACACGGGCGTGTCCCTACCCGTGTCCGTGTGTGTCGAGTTACACTCGACAGGGCGTGTCGAGACTGACGAGTTGTGTCGACATCATGTGACACGGGTAGCGACACGGGCGTGTCCCTACCCGTGTGTGTCGAGTTACACTCGATAGAGCGTGTCGAGATTGACGAACTACGTATCGAGATCAACGAATTGTATGACACGGGTAACGACACGGGCGTGTCCATACCCGTGTGTCAGTGTGTCGAGTTGAGTTCGTCGAAATGTATCCCGAGAAGGACACAGCCAGGGAACACGGCCGTGTCATGTGGACACGGGTCGGGACACGGGTCGGGTCACGGGCGTGTCCCAACCCGTGTCAAGTATTGAACCGACACGGAAACTGTCGTTGTCGTTTCGCCCAAGCAGGACACGGGTAAGGACACGGGCGTGTCCCTACCCGTGTCACTTTTCATATATAAGGGGAAGAGAAAACCCTAGCCGTTTTCATGCTCACTTAATCCCTGTTTCTGAGAGAAACTCCTGTTGAGAGAAGGAGAGTTTGCTGGAGCAAGTTCTAGGGAGGGAAAATCCGCCAACGCCGCGAAGGAGAAGATGCCGCCAAGGAGAATTACGAGATCCATGGCCGGAAATGGTGGTACCGCTAGAACCGAAGTGAGTTTCCTACCCTCTCCCTTGGTGCTAGATCTATAGTTATTTTCCTAGGAGAGACATCGGCTCAAGAGAGTCTTGATGGAGAGAAGAAGTCTTCTAGGTTTGGCCATGCTAGGACTTGTGTTCTAGGTTTTAGATCTCTTCAACCACTCTCTTCTTCTATGTGATGATGGGTGATGGTTTCGTGAAGAGTGTTAGCCTCATGAGGTTGAATGAGGGTGGAGGAAAGTTCTGGAGGAGATTTGAGAGGATCGACTTGAGGAGGAGGAAGAGCCGATGCCGTTCGTTCCACCTCGAGATGCGTGTTGAATCTGTATTCTACGCACAGCGATCTTCTAGGCCATTTACATGAAGGATATGTCCAGATCTAAGCTTTAGACTAAACACGAAAGTTGAAGCCCTTTAAAATACCTTTACAACGAATGGTTGCACGACTTCAGGCGATATCTGTAGCCACGGAAAAGTCTGAACGAAAATGGTATTCAGCAAACCCTGCATGCAGAAATTGTGTTCTGTATGCAGCGGACTTCGAGTCCGATTTTAAATAGGTTAATGTCAAATCTGGGTTGAGGTCTGAATATGGAAGTTGTAGCCCATGGAAATACCTTTTCATCGAGGGGTTACACGTCTTCACCAGATTCCTATAACTTCGGATATCTCCGGTCAAATTTGCTGTCCAGATTAATTCTGCACTTAAAGTTTGGGATTTTATATAATATGGATTTGAATTCGTTGGATTTAATATTGCAAGTTACTTGGCTTGAATAAACTCTTTTATGATTAATCATTTTAGATGTATGATTGGCGAAGTCTAATAATCAGATTTCATATAATCGAATTGTGAAGCAAGCTTACTTAAACTAATTGTCTTGTTGGAAAGGTTGATAAATCTCTATATGCGCATCATGTTTACAATAAGTTGATATCATTTAGAAAGTCATGTAGAGGAATAAATTATGATCATGGGTATGTTTGATTAATGGAATGAGTTAGTAGTCCAATACTTAGAGCGTCGTCTCCCTATGGGTAGTATTGTGAAAGGATGTAAGTGCGGTGTTGACCGTCACTTGTTTGGTTTGTATTGAGATAGGGTATGGATGGATGGTTGGGCTGTGTCCTTGTGCCTTCTTCTGAGGCCCCCTTCTATGCCACGGTGGTGTGAAATTGCATGTGGTGTGAGTAGACATGCGATGTCGTAATCCTGGGTTAAGGATAGTGTGACAGGTCTACGGACTCGCCGATCGTCACACCGACGGGAGTTGACAGTTAGACTTTGGGCGGTTAGGATGTGTCCTCGGTGTTCACGTCCCGGGGTCCCTTCCGTGCCAAGCGAACGGTTGGGATGTGTCCCCGTGCTTATTTCCGAGGCCCCTTTCGGGTTACACAAGGCCAGTTCGGGCTGTGTTCTTGGTGCACATCTACCCAAGACCCCGCTGGGTCATAGTACGCATGGGCTCCGCTGTTGTGTTCTTAGCATTGAGGCGTACGGAGGCCTAGGTGAAGTAGTGTGGATACCCGCCTAGTAGTAGAAGTGCCCGTTCTACTTTCACCGCCTGGCCACGGCGGCTGATGCCCGAGAGGTTAGCTACCTGCTCGAAAAGTGGGAACTGCAGTCTGTGTCGACATAGCAATTGCATTGGTTTGCATGGGTGAGTCATTGCATAGCATACATAGCATTTCATAACATTGCACAACAAGATCCTCATCGTATAAGTTTGTATGGGCACTCTTATACGATGAGTTACCTTTATATAACCCGATCCTTAACTTATAAGTGTGTATGGGCATTCTTATAAGTTAAGTTGCTTTCCTGCTGTTACTTATACTTGTTAGTTTAGTATAGCTCTTAAATAACTGCTGATTATGATACTGTTACTCTTACTCTATTGCCACCTGCTTGTAACTCTTTTACTTGCATATATATATATATATATATATATATATATATATATATATATATATATATATATATATATATTACCCTTGATCCTTTTCTCCGCCCGGTGCCGAGGAGTCGTCGGGGGAGCGGATGTGAAACCACTTAGTCGTTTTGACTAACGGTTGCTACGCCTTCCTTTTTAGGAGGTCATGCCGCAGGTAGAGCAGCCGCAGACTACGCAGCAGGACAGCCAGGCCAGGACGATAGGGCCTGAAGTGACGGTGCCGTCGATACCGTCGGTTATGGATGTTAGTATTTTGATACTCTGATGTAGCCCGTTTGGGCAATGTTTAGCTGTACTCTGATATATTGTAGAAGCATGTTTTAGCTTCTCCTTATTGATGTATATGGATATTATTACTTAGTGTGGATTTTGACTTCTCTTGCTTATTATATTTGGTTGGGTTGACATGTTCTATTGATATTGTTGTAACCGGCAGAATAGGCGTCTTGTGGTACAAGTTAGCCCGTGTGCTAATGCTACCGCAAGGTGGCTGTTCCGGGCATAAGACTCCCCCTTCGTGCCGTGTTTTGAAATCCGGGAGGGGGGGGGGGGGGTATTACAAAATGAGTATCAAAATTTGGTTTAATCAATTGAGTTTGGGAGCTAATACACTCTCAATTGAAATTAATTTAAGGATATTGAAATTATGTCTAATTGCATCTCAATAGAACACATATTAGAATGTGTACTGCAGGACAATCTTACCCCTGCAAGATTAGGCCAACACAGTTAGGGGCTAGTTGCAATCTAATTACTAAAGAAAACAGTTGTTGAGTAAAATAAGCTTACTTAACAAAAATTGTAGAAAAGACGGCCTGCAGATAAGTGTAGGGATTCAATCATGGCCATTGATCAAAATTAATCAACATAATAGGATAGTGACTTTCTGCCTTCTTTTTAGGAATAACTATAAATAGAAGAGCTTGTGCAATAAGCAAAGTCACTGTTCCTTACCCTCTCCCATCCGCATTCGCCAAATTGACGGAAAGCCGTTCTCGCTAGGTATCCGATATTTTCAAGCAAAATGGCGCCCAAAGGTCAGGATTTTCTCTTTGAGGGAGCAAAGGTTGTTCGAAATGGATTCAAGGATGCTCCTAAAGAGGTACAATATGTTCTTCATCTTCTCCACATTTCTGACCTAGAATTCCTACTGTTGGAACCCTGTTTACTCTGGAAGCGGGAAGTTGTCGAATTATTCTCCAACGTCAGAGGAGGTACTACAGGAGAGAAAATCATGACTATTATAAGTGCAACAAGTGTCAAGATAACACCAAGAACGCTGGCCAAAGCCCTAAAGCTAACAAAGTTCTCCACAATTGATGACGAGGATGAGTTGTCTCAGGAAGACATAAAGTCTACGGTAAAATGGTCTGGATTGTCTAAACACACATTCGGTTCCATTTTGAGAAAGGAACCGAACCTAAAGGGTAAGTTCCTGGCCAATGTCATTGGAAAGGCTTTGTTATGCAAAATAGGGTCCCATGACAAGATCTTTGTTTGAGGCTATGGCTAAAGTCATTTTGTCCAAAAGAACTGACTGGGATAGAGTAGTGTTTGACAGGGTAGTGGAGTGTCTTGCTGAACCAAATTTAGGGAGAATTCTTTCCTATTTCTGCGACAGCCAGTTCCAGAAATCTTGAACTTGAAGCTTGGTGCAAGAATACACCACATGAGAAGAATGGACATCAAGATGCTGGAGAGATAGGACAGGGTTCTTCAACCACATGGATCATCAGTTGTGGAAAGGAAAGGAAAGGAAAGGAAAGAAGATTGCTGTTACTGAGCCCAGCTCCTCTAACAGCTCATCTGAGGAGGAAGAGCCTCATAATCCAAAACTATCATCATCTGCTGAAGAGTCCAGGAGGGACATGAATATTCAGGTATCAGCCTCTTCTGATTTTACCCCTTTTAGTCGTGCAAGCAGACCAGAGTCAGATATTGTCCCTGAAGTTAATGAGCCTGCTGCTCAGTTCGCTGAATCTATTACAAAGGAAGGAGTTAACAGGATATTTGCAAGAATGGAGGAAGTTGCCTCCAGATTGGAAGATGCAGATATGCATATGCCTATGTCTGATGATGATGACATTTCTAGGCCTCAGAGTGAGGGGGAGATCAAAGTAGCCTTGGATAAAGAGACTGTTATGTCTGAAGATGAGCAACTATAAGATAAAGTCTTGGAAATTCCAAGTGCTGAGAAAAGGAATGCTCCAATTGAGGGAGAGCACGCAACTGATATAAGAGATAATGCAAGATGCACTATCTGTAGGGAAGCATCTAAAAGGTCCTCCAATAGTGGTACTGTCTGCTACAACTAACAAAGATGTTGTTGCTGCTGCTGCTGACCTGCATGCAAATGAAAGCATGACAGAGGTTGAGGGGTAGATACCATCTGATCTCCTTACTCATGAAGTACATTATTTGGTTTCCTCTGAATCTGAGAAAGAGGAATACAGTCATGAGGAAGCACACTCCTCACCACATCCAAAAAATGAATAGCTCAAGAGTAACACAGCTCAAGAAATAGGGAGCAAGCCTGTACAAGAAGCTCCGGATGAGGGCACATCTGCTAGAGTTGATCAGCTAACACCAACTTTCTTAGCCTAGCTAAAGGGTTTGCTGGATGAGCAAAGGAGGGCACTACAAAATTATGTGGATGAAGCTCTCAAGGATGTTAGAAATGATCTGGCAACTGAAATCAAATCTATAAGATTTGAAGTAAATCTGCTAAAAGGAGAAACATTCAAATTCTTCACAAGAGCTGCTGGAGCTGTAGACTTTACAATAGAGAAGTTGGATGTGTCAAGCCAGAACAATGTTGTTATCATAGAAAAACAAAAGATTCAAGCCAAGAATATTATGACAATCCATGAAAATGATAAAATTTTGAGAAATGAACATAACACTGAAATCTTCACAAAGATGGATGCCTACACCAAGATGCTTGATGACCACATGTTGGAAGTTAAGAATCAAGTCACTACTGGAGTAAACTACCTGGAAGTAGAAAGAAGCAAGACAAGTAGCTCCCAGACCACTAAATTAATTGAAGAAGACAAAAAGGGGGAGAGAGAAGCCATAAGGACCAACACTAAAAATATGGTATGGGCAACAAATGTTGTAAGAGGGTCATTGGGATTAGAGCTAGTGCAATATGACAATATCCCAATGATGCATGCTCAAGTGCTAGAGACTTTGAACAGAGAACCTGCTTAAGATAATCAAGCGTATGGGATGTATATAGAAGATTACGATAATGCTGGTAATCAGTGGAGAGTGTAATTCATTGTGCTGAAATTTCCTCCTTCAGCCCCACTGTAGACTAGACACTACAGACAAGAGAAATGACTGCTAAAACTGAAGAGGAAGTCATGGTGAGAAAAAGAAAATACAGAGAAGAAATGGAGAAAATACCTGATTTTGAGTAGTGGAGCCCAGAGTCCAGATCCATCATCTTGCTTGCTTGGCATCAGGTCAAGAATAAGAAGTCAGATAGAGGAAAATGGTATAGCAATACCGAATGAGATAAGATGGAAAAGCGGGTTATAGAAAGAAAGATTTTTTGGAGGAATAAAAAGGCCAATCTTCTTACTCCTGATGTTGTTGAACCATCTAAATACTTCCACAAGCCATTCAGCTATTTTCATAGACAGGAGGATAAAGCTGAAGCTGAAGCTGGAAAAGAAAAGCTACTAAGGCTAAGGCTGCTGATGAAGCAGATAAGAAGGGAAAGAAGATAGCTGAAGCAGAAGACAAACCGGCAAAGAAATCTAGAAGCAGTGAGATTATGATAAGGGAACCTGAAACTTGAAAAGTTTCAGGTTCTGCTTACATGGCTAAGGGATGTGATACTTTATTTAATTGTTGTTGGGTACATTGGAAAATGTGTACCAGATTTGAAGAAGCCTCACCCTACTCAATGATATGCATCAATGTGTATTTGATGTTGTTTTGAGTTTATATGTGCAGGTTAAGTAATTGCAGGGAATGCAGAAAATTTCTAAGTCCATGTGTCGACACCTAGAGAAGCAGTGTCGACACCTATGAAGGCTTGTGTCGACACTGGAGAAAAGCTGTGTCGACACTTGTAGTAAGTTGTGTCGACATCAAAAAAGGCTTTGTCAACACCAGAAGAAATTGTGTCGACACAAGGAGGCAGTGTCGACACACAGAGAAGCAAAGTCGACATCAACTGTGTCGACACCAAAAGGCAGTGTCGACACACAGAAATAGCTAGTCGACATCAACTGTGTCGACACATAGGACTTGTGTCGACACACATCAAAGTTTCAACTATATTAAAGAAGTATTTGTGTCGACACACAGAGGCAGTGTCGACACACAGAAGATCTTGTCGACATCAAATGTGTAGACACACAGGACTTGTGTCGACACATGGCAGTATTTCAACAAAGTACATTTGTATGAAGAAAAGAAGTGACTGTGTCGACACCACAAAGGCTTGTGTCGACACATTCAACAGAAGGCTGTGTCGAGAAGTATTATCAACAACAGAAGAGATGTGTCGACACCACCAAGGCTTGTGTCGACACTTAGTCCACTTGTGTCGACACTTAGTCTACTTGTGTCGACACATGAAGAAGTTCAGTCTCGACACTTTCAGACAGAGACAGTATTTCAAGAAGTGACTGGATGACTTGACAGCTGCCATTTCTAATCGTTCTACTGCAACTGTCAAAGCTGTCAGAAGTTTATTAGAAACCGGATCAGCCGGTTACCATGGAGGAAGACTATATAAAGGCTTTCTCCTTCAACAGAGGTGATCAATTACAATTAAGATTGAAGATCTTACACAGATATCTAACAAGACAAAAAGAAGAAGACTTTCGACAAAAGATCTAAGATGTTGGAGAGAGAGAGCTCTATCTAAGAAGTGCAGTTGCTGAACCAGGCTGCCAAGAAAGATTCAGATTGAGATCTGAATCTTAAGTCAGAAGCTGATTGAAGATCATCTTCTCAAGAGTTTAACCCTACTGAGTTCAGATTCAAGAAGCTTTGAAGAAAGCTAAAAGAGGTTATGTTCTGCCATCAGTTGCTTCCAAGAACTGATCAAGAAACCATCCATCCCTTCTCTCTCCACCTGGGTGGTGGTAAAACACTTTGTTAAATCAAAATTTTGTAGGATCTTTATAGATCTGAGACTGTAAGCCTATTTTATAAAGGCTGAGTGTAGGTGAGTAAATTCTCTGAGTGGTAGGCTTTGTTGAAGGCTGAGGTAGGGCTGTGAGCCTTGTTGAAGGCTGAGGTAGGGCTGTGAGCCTGAGTTGTAGGAGATTGTGATCTCTGAGTGTAGACCTTGTTGAAGGCTGAGGTAGGGCAGATTGCCTGAGTTGTAGGAGCCTTGTTTGGGGTTCTGAGTTGTAAGATCTGAGGATCTGAGGTGAAGTGTAGAAGTTAGACCGAATCTAGTACACTGCTAGATAGGCGAAGGGGGAAAGTGGATGTACTCAGACCTTGGGGAACCACTATAAAAACCGTGTGCACTCTGTGATTGATTGTTTCTGTGATTGATGTGCTGTGTTAGCAGTAGAATTTGCAGTTTATTATTAGTTAACTGGACAGCTTTTCTGTGTTAAAAGAAAAACAAGAATTACACTTATTCACCCCCCCTCTAGGTGGTTAGGCACTAATTTTTTCAAGTGGTATCAGAGGGAGGTTGCTCAAAGAAAGACTTAACAGTCTGAGTAGATCCATAAGGCAGATTCAAGAATCAAGAAAATGGGTTCAGGTGAAAATCATAAGGAGCTAGGGTCTATGAAATTACCCATATGCAGAAAGGAGATATTTGGCATCTGGAAAGAAATGGTCAGGCTGTTTATGGAGGCTTCTTATTCAAGGATCTACATCATAGTAAAGGAAGGTCCTGATATTCCAATGAAGATTTCAATTCTGGATGCAAACCAAAGAATTCCCAAAGATTTCTCAGAAATGACTAAGGATGAGATCATCCTGACAACTATGGATAAGAGAGCCCATAATATCATAGTTAGTGTCATAGATGATACAACCTTTCAAAATTTGATTCACTGCAAGACCTCCAAAGAAATGTGAGATACTTTAATAGTCTACATGGAGGGTTCTGAAGAAGTAAGACAAGATAAAAAATCTATGCTAAACCAGGAATATGAGAGTTTCAGACAAGGAAAGTCTGACAGTATAACTGAGTGTTATAAAAAGTTCTATAGAATAGTTAATGAGTTGATGTCCTATGGGATAATCTTCAGTACTTATGAACTGAATGATAAATTCCTAAGATCCTCGACAAAAGATTGGGATACTAAGATTTGTGTCATTAGGGAAGTGGCTAAACTTGCAAATATTTCTCCACCAACCTTGTTTGGAAAACTTCTGTCATATGAGATGCAGCTGATGACAAGGAAAGAGGAAGAGAAAAGTGCAAAAGGTGAGCATAGAGAAAAGTCTGTGGCCTTCAAGGTTGAAGCCACTAAGAAAAATAGGAGGATGTCTCCATCACCTCCTAAGATTGTTGCTGAAACGGCTTCAGATAATTCAGACAGCAATGACCCAGATGAAGATTTTGCAGCATTTACAAGACAGTTTCAGAGATTCCTGAAGAAGAAGCAGTGAAGTCTAAGCCTTCCACATCTCAGCCTAATGATGAGTATTATCAAAAGAGGAAGTCATCCAGGAAGGAAAGGAGCAGGTCTAAGCCAAGCAAATTTACAACATCCAAGATAGTTTGCTACTGCTGTAATAGGCCTGGACATGTTGTGGCTGAGTGTCCAGATAAAAGAAAAGAGACTGCAGATAAGAAGAAGAGTCAACACCAAAGCAAGAAGGAGAAATCCTTTGTTGCTAAGAAGGAGAAGACCTTGTCAGACCAATATACTTCAGAGTCAGAATCTGAAGCTGAGGCCTACATTGGTCTATATGAAGCAGATGAAGAATAAGAGTTTCTCCAGGTGCTGAACTCTATATATGAACAAGAAGACCATCAGTGCAAGGTACTGATGGCTGTGTCAAAGAAGACAAGTGCCAAGATTAGCCTGGTCCTAGTAAGGTACAATGTATTTCCAGAAATTCAGATTGCAGTATTGAGTCAGAGTCAGCAACATCTGCATCAAGTGATGTGGATGGGTCTGAGTTTGAAGGTGATATTCATCAGCTGATAGATGAATATGGAGACTTGCTGCAGGCACTAAATAAAAGCAAAAACCTGGCCAAAACTCTGGCTAAGGAAATTGCAGATCTTAAGATGGCTGCATCTGATTCAGAGAAATTGCTGGATCAGAAATTGAATGAGATAGCCAGACTGAAAAACATTACTCTTATTCAGATGGGTACTATCATATTTAAGAATGATCAGATTAAAAATCTGGAGAATAGACTTCAGAAAGAAAAGAAGATAGTAGCTAGTTTTTCTAAACCTAAATCTGTATTACCCTTGATTGATGAGTTTGTACCTCAAAAGGGTAAGGCTGGATTAGGGTTTAAGAAAACTGCATGGACTGCTAAGTCCAAATCTAAAGGCAAAGCCCCAACACAAAACAAGAAGCCTGTTGTAGACAATTCAACTAGGGTTGTACCTAAACAAAGGTACAACAAGTTTTAGTGCTGGTGTTGTGGCAAGGTAGGCCACTTTGCCTTAGATTGTTGGCACAATTTCAGTGTCAAGGAGAGTAGCAATCTGCCTGCTAGAAGAGCTACAGGTAGATTTGTTAAAGTTCAGACTAACTTGCACCAATGACCCAAAAGTTATTTGGGTTCTAAGGTTAAGTAATCTGTGTTGCAGGTAAGTCCAAGTGGTCATGCCCCTATATGGTACTTGGACAGTGGATGTTCCAGGCACATGACTGGAACAAGGGGGTTGCTGAAGGACTATACACCTATCATGGATGGCCCTAAAGTAACTTTTGGTGGTTCAGAAAAAGGAATCATCAAAGGATTTGGTAACATTTCTAATAACCAGATTACTATCTCTTAAGTGGCCTATGTGAAGGTTTGAAACACAACCTTATAAGCATAAGTCAGTTGAGTGATTTAGGATATGACATTTCATTTATTAAGAATGGATGTCATATCAAAAGGTCAAGTGATCAAAAGGTCATATTGACAGGATATAGAAAAAGAAATGTTTACTGTCTTAATTTTGTGTGTGAGAATAATGTTTCTCCTATTTGTCTTGTAGCTGATGAGAGAGCCTCTCATTGTGTTAAATGGCACAAGAGGCTGGCCCATCTTAACTACAAGACTATTGGCCAACTCTTTAGCAAAGAGTTAGTGAGTAATGGTCCTCAAGTTAAGTGTATAAAGGATGGGATATGCTCAGCTTGTCAAAAAGGCAAGCAGACCAAATCCACCTTTCATAGCCTTGAAAACAAGAATTCAGTGAGGTGTCTTTACCTCTTGCATATGAATCTATTTGGTCCTATGCCTGTTCATAGTCTAGGTAGGAAGGTCTACACTTTTGTGGTGGTAGATGACTATTCTAGATATTCCTGGGTGTTCTTTCTAAGACAAAAATCTTAAACCTTAACTATCTTATATAGTTTTGTTAAACAAATTCAGAATGAGTTGGACAGTACAATGGTCAAAATCAGAAGTGACCATGGTACTGAATTTCAGTCTGAAAGTATGACAAAACTATGTGAAGAATTTGGGATTTTTCAAGAATTTTCCTCACCTAGAACACCACAGCAAAATGGTATTATTGAAAGAAAGAATAGAATACTGATTGAGGCTGGTAGAACTCTATTGAGTGACACTTCTCTCCCAAAATATTTCTGGGCTGAGGCAGTAAACACTACATGTCATGTGATCAATAGGGCTTCTATCACCAAAAGCCACAAAAAGACTCCCTATGAGATTATGAAGGGTAGAAAACCAAACTTATCCTATTTTAGGATCTTTGGTTGCAAGTGCTATATACTTAACAATGGCAAGTCTTATCTAACCAAGTTTGATGCCAAATCCCAAGAGGGGATATTTGTTGGGTACAATAACAATAGTAAAGCTTATAGGGTCTACAACTTGATTACTCAAGTTGTAGAAGAGTCTGTACATGTAGTCTTTGATGAAACAAGATTTATTAACAGTGAATTGCCATGTAGCTCTTGTAGTTCTACAGGTATAAGTGAGAGAATGGACAAGCTTACTATTACAGAAGATTCAACTGTAAATCAGGAAGTGGAAAATGGTGGCTGCTGTCCAGGGGGAGTACAAGACTCTCCAGATGCTGAAGAAAACCAAGTGGTGCAGCTTAATGAAGAGGCTGGAGGTGTTTAACCTGAAGATAGACTACCCCTAACTAATAGACACTTAAAGGATCATCCAGCAAATCAGATAATTGGTGATCCAAGACAAGGAGTGCAAACAAGAAGCAGGAATCTGAGCACAGTTCTTTGCTCCAGCTTCCTATCTCAAGTGGAACCAAATAAATTTGAAGAAGCTGTCCTAGACCCACATTGGATTGATGTCATGCAAGAGGAGCTGAATCAGTTCAAAAGGTGCAAGGTCTGAAAGTTACTTCCTAAACCAAAAGACCACAACATCATTGGAACAAAGTGGATCTTTAGGAACAAACTGGATGAGAATGGAATCATTGTGAAGAATAGAGCAAGACTTGTTGAAAAAGGATATAGGCTGGAAGAAGGTATTGACTTTGATTAAACCTTTACCCTAGTAGCAAGACTGGAAGCAATTAGGATGTTCCTTTCTTATGCAACATATCAAGGTTTCAAGGTATTCCAAATGGATGAAAAATCAGCATTCCTGAATGGAAATCTAAAAGAAGAAGTCTATGTAGAGCAGCCCTCAGGTTTTATTGATCCTCTCAAACCTAATTATGTTTATAGACTTAGGAAAGCTTTGTATGGGTTGAAACAAGCCCCAAGGGCTTGGTATGAAACCCTGTCTAGTTTCCTCATTGAGAACAAATTCTCAAGGGGGAAAATAGACAAGACTCTATTCCTTAGGGAATCCAAAAGAAAGATTATCCTAGTCCAAATATATGTAGATGACATAATATTTGGGTCTACTGAAAGTAATCTTTGTAGAAAGTTTGCAAAACATATGCAAGAAAAATTTGAAATGAGCAGTATGAGGGAACTTAAGTTCTTCTTAGGTCTCCAAGTAAGACAGACTGAAGATGGCTTGTCCATTTCCCAGTCAAAGTTTACCCTGGAGTTAATAAAGAAGTATGGTATGAAGTCATCCACTACCATGAGAACTCCAATGGGGACAAGTGTGTCTCTAAGCAAAGATGATGCAGGGAAACCTGTAGATGAAACTTTGTATAGAGGGATAGTTGGCTCCCTTCTATATCTGACTGCTAGTAGACTAGATATCATGTATGCTACATGTGTTTATGCTAGGTACCAAGCATGCCCTAAAGAATCTCATCTGACTGCAGTCAAAAGGATTTTGAGATATCTTAAGGGCACACCTTATCTAGGCCTTTGGTACCCTAGGAATGGAGATTTTCTACTGACAGGCTATTCAGATGCAGATTTTGCAGGTTGCAAGGAAGATAGAAAAAGTACTACAGCACCTGTCAATTTCTAGGTGGAAGACTAGTGTCTTGGAGTAGTAAGAAGCATACCAGTGTGGTAATCTCCACAGCTGAGTCAGAATATATTGCTGCAGGAAGCTGTTGTGCACAACTTTTGTGGATTCAGCACCAGCTATAAGACTATGGTATTCAAGTAAGTAGAACACTTTTGCTTTGTGATTCTACAAGTGCAATTTCTATAGCTAATAATTCTGTTTCACATAGTAGGACTAAGCATATAGAAATTAGATACCATTTTCTTAGAGTACATGTAGAGAAAGAGGACATTTCACTAGAATTTGTTAAAACAGATTATCAAATTGCAGATATGTTTACTAAGCCTCTAGATGAAACTAATTTCAATAAACTTAAAATTGAATTAAGAATGTTGAACATAGATTAGTTTAACAAAATTGGCTAAGTAAAATGGTGTCGACACAAGAAGTTGTCTGTGTCGACATATAGAAGTGGTGTCGACATTCCATAGAAATGATGTCGATACATCTAGAAAATTGATGTCGACACTTCAGAGAATTAGTGTCGATACATCAAGAGTAGGTGTCGACACATCCAAAGTTGGTGTCGACACTTAGGTTCAATACAGATTTCGTCGAGTAGAGTATCGACTAATCGTCGAGCGCAGAAGTATAAGTGTCGACACATAGAAGTCAACACTTATGTCGAGACATTAGGAGTCTGTGTCGACACTTTTCAACAGTGTCGACACATTTAGAGGATTATGACGTGCCTTTTCACCTTCATTTTTAGAAAGGTATGAATAGGTCCACAACATTGTTTGTCGACACGCTATCCATAATTTTGAGACCAAACCTTTGTGTCGACATCTCTCTCATCTAAATTTAAGATTTCACTCATCCCTAATGGCGCCCAAGCTTGAAGAGAATGTCAATGAAGGATATGAGCCAGTACGCAACACATTTGATCATGCGGAACCAGAAATTCAAGCTGTAGTAACCCTAGTTGCTGAGAATGGGTTGAAGTTTCTAGTCTCTGAACCAACAAAGATTTGGAAGAAGGAAATCCTAGAATTCTTTGGTGCTGCTACCCTAGATCATACTGGACTCAAAATTAGATCCACAGTCCATTGAGTAAAGGTGAAACTCACCCAGAAGAGTTTAAGAAAAGTTCTTCACCTACCAAGAGTACAAGAGGAAGAAGATGTACCTGCATCTAAGCTAAGGGAAGCACTTCAATGGTGTGGACTGAATTCCACCATGAAAATTGGCTCAGTATTTAACAAGAAATCCATGAATATGCAAGGAAAGTTCTTGTCTGAAGTAGTTGGCAAAGTTATACTCTGCAAGCCAGGAGGGCATGATAAGATTTCTGCATATATGTTCACCCTTATGACCAGGATCATCTACTCCCTAAATACTGATTGGTCAGCAGTAATATTTGAGAAGATTAAAGAAAGTATGAAGAAACCCAATCTGGGTAGAATTATGAGTCTGTACTTAGCTGGAACTATTCCAGAAGTAATGACACAAGCTGCTGGGTCTAAAATTAATCATATGAGGAGGATGAACATCAGGATTATATCCAGATGGGATAGGGTTCTCACTAAGGATATGCCTGAGGAAGAAAGGCAAGAGATTCCAGAACAATCTACAGTACAAGAAATTCCTGCACAAGACCTTGCAAATGAAGCACAAGTGCAGGGGGAGCCCCATGTTGAGGAAGAGCCAACCCACCTGGAGAGTGAGATGGCTACACAAACAATCCTTGAGGTAATTCATGAGGTAAATCAGTCAATTTTCAATATTGAGGATGAAATGCTAATTGAATCATTGATTGATGTTGATCAGCCAACTCAACTGGATAGTCAACCACAAGATGTTATCATGGAAGATACATCTGCTGCTGATAAAGATCCTGAGTTTGTGACACCTCAAGATCCTACTCAACAAGAGTTTACCCTAAAAGAGCTATTTCCTGATTTATTGTAAGCTAATATTGAGGGGGAGCATGCTGGTTTGGAGGGAGAGAAAACTGCTTTTGAGGGAGAACAAGTTAATCTTGAGGAAGTGCAGGCTAACCTTGAGGGGGAGCATGTGAGGTCTCATGAGGAGCCTGAAAGGAATGATGAGGAGCAAACCAGAACTGAGGAGGAGCAAAGGACTCAGGGGGAGCTACCAAGGACTGAGAAGGAATTGCCTCCTAGTCCTAAGGAAAGGGTTGACATAGCTAGTACCTCAGCATCTGAGGATGAAGAAGCTTTAAGAGCTAAGAAGAGGAAGCTACATGTCTTCAAAAGGAGAAGCCAGAGCTACAAAAGGGCATTACAAACTATTGCTCCACTATCTGCCCCAACAGCTAATTACAGCTCATTGTTGGTGGCCTTGCAAGTCAAGCTAGATGAGCAAAGGATTGCCATGGAGAAGTATATGGATAAGACACATAAAGATCTACAACTCTCCTTGGCAACAGATATAAAGTCAATAAGATTTGACGTGAATCAAAACAAGAAAGAAATGACTGATTGTTTCCACAAGGGTGGAAATGATGTGGTTTTCCTTACCACACACAAAGAGAAAATCAAGACACAAGTTGATGACATAGCTCTTAAGCAAGGCTATGTACTAGAGAATGAACTATGAATGAATGATAATCTAACAGAATCACATAATGTGATTGTAACAGAGCTGAAGAATATTGCTACTACACAGGCTGCATCAAGGGTTACAGACAAGGCAGAATTTGCCAAGCAATTCCAAGAAGGAATTGCTAATGTCCAAACTACTATTACAGATTCTCAAAAGACTATTTCTGACCAGCTACTGAAATTAAAGGCCTTCTATAAAGATGGTGTCAATTTTATGGATGGACAAGTTAAATTTCAGAAAGATGATCTCAGAGATCATGTTGTCAAAGAAGTCATAAAGGGGGAGAGAGTATTAGTTAAAGTTGGATCTGATCATGCTAAAGGGATATCCAATAGCATCAGAGCCACACTTGGATATCCACCCCTTTGTGATGATGACAATGTGGCTGAATCTGGAGTGCATCCTGCAGATTTTGGAGGTGGACAACCTGAAGTTGCTCAAGTAATCTATCCTCCAGCTAATTTTGAGATGATTCACCAAGAAGTACAATCAATGTATAGCCCTCCAGAGGGTAATAAAAATATTATCATTAAGAAAGTAGACAAGCCTGTGTCAGAGGCACTTTTGAAAGAGCAAGAAGCTCTATTGTCAAAGAAGAGATTCAGAGAACAGACTGAGTTAAAGCCAGATTTTGAGCAGTGGAGTCCTACTTCTAGAAATATTATACTAACTGCTTGGAAAGCTGCAAAGCACAATACCTTAGAGAGGGGCAAATGGTACTCTGAACAAAAATGGAGAAAACATGAAGCCAGACAAGATGCCATAGTTCAGTACAGAAGAAAGGCAAAACTTAGGAAGCTACCTCCTAATGCACAGGAGCCTAGCAAATATTTCCCAAAACCTTATCATTATTTTGAAAGACAAAAGATAAGGGCTGAAGAGCTAAAGAAGAAAGATCAAAAGGGCAAAAAAATCAGTTGATGACACTGATGTTCCAGTTCAAGCCAAGATTCAATTAGGCAAGGGCATTGTCATCAAGGAGTCAGAGCAGCCTTATATTAGATTTACTAGATTTTATCACATTGTAAAATTTAGTGTTTAAAATCTATGTAAACTTCTATTAAAGAAACTTTTATAGTTGAAGCAAAACATGATTAATGCTTGTTCTGTGTTAGCATTATTATTATTCTCTGATGATTTGTTTTATATGTTTTGTTTTAAGTATTTTTCCATATCATATAATATTGTTATACATCATAATGTGTATTTGTTATGAATGGTGTATATCATTGACTAAGGGTTATGACTTCTCCAAATAGGGGGAGATTGTTGGGTACATTGGAAAATGTGTACCAGATTTGAAGAAACCTCACCCTACTCAATGATATGCATCAAGGTGTATTTGATGTTGTTTTGAGTTTATATGTACAGGTTAAGTAATTGCAGGGAATGTAGAAAAATTTCTAAGTCCATGTGTCGACACCTAGAGAAGCAGTGTCGACACCTATGAAGGCTTGTGTCGACACTGGAGAAAAGCTGTGTCGATACTTGGAGTAAGTTGTGTCGACACCAGGAAAGGCTTTGTCGACACCAGAAGAAATTGTGTCGACACCAGGAGGTAGTGTCGACACACAGAGAAGCAAAGTCGACATCAACTGTGTCGACACCAAGAGGCAGTGTCGACACACATAAATAGCTAGTCGACATCACTTGTGTCGACACACAGGACTTGTGTCGACACACAGCAAAGTTTCAACTATGTTAAAGAAGTATTCGTGTCGACACACAGAGGCAGTGTCGACACACAAAAGATCTTGTCGACATCAAATGTGTCGACACACAGGACTTGTGTCGACACATGGCAGTATTTCAACAAAGTACATTTGTATGAAGAAAAGAAGTGACTGTGTCGACACCACAAAGGCTTGTGTCAACACATTCAACAGAAGGCTGTGTCGAGAAGTATTATCAACAACAGAAGAGATGTGTCGACACCGCCAAGGCTTGTGTCGACACTTAGTCCACTTGTGTCGACACTTAGTCTACTTGTGTCGACACTTGAAGAAGTTCAGTCTCGACACTTTCAGACAGAGACAATATTTCAAGAAGTGACTGGATGACTTGACAGCTGCCATTTCTAACCGGTCTACTGTAACTGTCAAAGCTGTCAGAAGTTTGTTATAAACCGGATCAGCCGGTTACCATGGAGGAAGACTATATAAAGGCTTTCCCCTTCAACAGAGGTGATCAATTACAATTAAGATTGAAGATCTTACACAGATATCTAACAACACAAAAAGAAGAATACCTTCGACAGAAGATCTAAGAAGTTGGAGAGAGAGAGCTCCATCTAAGAAGTGCAGTTGCTGAACCAGGCTGCCAAGAAAGATTCAAATTAAGATCTGAATCTTAAGTCAGAAGCTGATTGAAGATCATCTTCTCAAGAGTTCAACCCTACTGAGTTCAGATTCAAGAAGCTTTGAAGAAAGCTAAGAGAGGTTGTGCTCTGCCATCAGTTGCTTCCAAGAACTGATCAAGAAACCATCCATCCCTTCTCTCTCTACCTGGGTGGTGGTAAAATACTTTGTTAAATCAAATTTTTGTAGGATCTTTATAGATCTGAGACTGTAAGCCTGTTTTATAAAGGCTGAGTGTAGGAGAGTAAATTCTCTGAGTGGTAGGCCTTGTTGAAGGCTGAGGTAGGGCTGTGAGCCTAAGTTGTAGGAGATTGTGATCTCTGAGTGTAGGTCTTGTTAAAGGCTGAGGTAGGGCAGATTGCCTGAGTTGTAGGTGCCTTGTTTGGGGTTCTGAGTTGTAAGATCTGAGGATCTGAGGTGAAGTGCAGAAGTTAGGCCGAATCTAATATACTGTTAGATAGGCGAAGGGGGAAAGTGGATGTACCCAGACCTTGGGGAACCACTATAAAAACTGTGTGCACTCTGTGATTGAATGTTTCTGTGATTGTTGTGCTGTGTTAGCAGTAGAATTTACAGTTTATTATTAGTTAACTGAACAGTTTTTCTGCCTTAAAAGAAAAACAGGAATTACACATATTCACCCCCCTCTAGGTGGTTAGGCACTAATTCTTTCAATTGCGCAAACAGTAATTCCCTATATGATTAAATAGAACAATCATTTGCTATAATTATGATTTGTCTAACTCATCAATTGCTATGATTTTGACTTATTTGCTACATCATTTGCTATGTTTATGATTTATATAAATTATGCTGTGATAATGTGTTTCGTATATATATAGCAGAAGTGTGTTAGTGTATACATTGGCTTAGTTTTTGACTTCTTCAAATAGTGGGAGATTGTTGGGTCCATTGATCTCAATGTCCTGGATTTGAAGAAGGACCGACAAACAATATGTACACATGTGGTGATCTAACTTGTGTTCAAGTTTAATGATTGCAGATTGTTTTAGTAAGTAATGATGAGACAGATAGCCTAAGTGGCTAAGTCAGGTAAACTCTTACCTAAGATGTGGAAAGAAAGAAATCTGTTGAAGTCCACATGCGTTGAGTGAAGATCATTCACTCAACGCCAGATGACGTATAACACTGAGTGAAGCCTATTTAGTCAAAGTCATGAAGTGACAAGCTTAGAATGTGGCCAAGTCCACAGACGTTGAGTGAAATCAACTCACTCAACGACATACAACAAAAGGCTGTGAGTCAAGCTAATACAGTCAAAGCCTAAAGAGAAATGAGCTGAAAAGTGGCCAAGTTCACATGCTTTGAGTGTAGCTCACTCACTCAATGCCTTAGCTTCACAATTGTTGATTAGCTGAGTTCAGAGTTCAACGAACTAAGCTCTGAGTTCGTCGATCTAAGATTTCACTTATTCGTCAATCTGAACTCTAAATTTGTCGAACTGAGTTTTTGCTTATTTGTCGAGCTAAGCTCTGAGTTCGTCGAACTGTGTTCTGAGTTCGTCGAGCTCAAACTGATTTATGAAACAAAAAATTTGGCTAAGGCAGAAAGCGTTGAGTGAGGCATGCTCACTTAATGCTCTCAACGTCATGATACAGATTTAGTTAAAGCAAAAGCGTTGAGTGATGCATGTTCACTCAACGCTCTCCATACTTAAGATGTTGAAGAAGCAAAAATGGCTAAGGCAGATAACATTGAGTGATGCATGTTCACTCAACGCTCTCAACTCCTAAAATGCAGAATGTGGTTAAGGCACAAGACGTTGAGTGAAGTATGTTCACTCAATGCTCTCAACACCATGCATACAAGAAGAGGCTGTTGAAAGGGTTAACGCAAAAAGTGTTGAGTGAGCTTTACTCACACAACACTTTCAACGCCTAGATAGACAGAACTGTCTAAGTACTTTGGTATTGAGTGAAGCTCATTCACTCAATGCCTATACTATTGATGCTTGAATTTTGACTATGTCTTCAGGTGCTGATGTCAGCAAGTCAAAAAGTCAACCATATTTAAATTGTGAGCGACAAAGCCACAGTACATGACAAAAGGCGCCACAGGCCTACTGTACGACAATAGACGTTAAAGCAAGGATGCAACCAACATTAATGGAGTGAGACCCATTGCTAAAAGAGCCGTTGAGTTACATTAAATAAAAGGAAAAGCTCTTTACATAAAGAGCAGCTGTTACAGTAGTTCTTCCCAATCGTCATTGTTGTGGGTGTGGCTGAAGAACTGAGAGCCCAAGACAAGCAAGTCTATAGGCATATCTAGTTAGCTATTGATTTCAACATCTTCAACAGCAAGATTGCTGGTGCCATCTTTATCTGCACCAGCTAGCAAACTCAGGGTGATTCACTGAGAAAGAGATAACAAGTAGGGCCGACCCTTGCTGCAGGTGCTTCACAGATCCAGCCCACAAATCCCAAAGAACATTCACTTGGGGAGTTGTGAAGAAGGAGATAGGGCTGAGCAGTTGGCTCAGTTCATAAAGGTGCAAAGAAGCTAATCTGCAAGTTGCTTACAGCATAAGCCAAAGCATCTACATCATTGTTGCTGTGAAGAAGAGAGGGTTGAGCTTTTGTTCATTTCAAAAAGGGGCAGAACAATGTTCTACAAGTCACTTCCAGCTCAAGTGGATATACTTGTTGCTGTGAAGTAGTTGGGGCTAAGGTGTTCTTATTCCAGAAAAGTAGACTCAGGAAAACATTCCTGGTGTCAAAGTTGGGCTGAGTCTAACTCAGTTAAGGTAGATTGTCACAGAGGAATTCCTCTTGTTTCCAATCAAGAACTTAAACAACTCATTCCTTCTTGTAGGATTCTTTGTGGATCTGAGAGCTAGGAGTAAACTTGCTCTGAGGTAGGATCCAGAAGTGGATTTGAGTTGTAGGGCTCTTTAGCCTGAGCTGTAGGATCCTTTTGGATCTGAGGTAGGGTTGTCCTCCCACCCTGAGTTATAGGGCCTTTGGGTCTGAGGTAGGTGATCTTTGGATCACTTGTTAAAATTCAACAAACCCGCAGACGCCACCTCGGATACCCTATTGAAACTCAACAAACCGGAGGTGGACACGTCCACTTCTAATGTTGAACGTTTTCCCGGATGTTGGAGTTAGCAGGGGTTGTCTCAACAAAGCAGTAACAACCAGCAACACATACAACACAAGCGTCTTTATTGATCAACAACAAACTTCTTTACAAGGCGAGACATACATGGCGAGACATGTTTCACCAAAAAACCAACACATGGAGAGCAGAGACAATTACAAAGACAAGAACCAAAACAAGCCACGCAGACTCAATCAACAAGCCGCCGGTCTACTGCTGTGGAGTCCGCTCAGTCCGCCAGGTCGCCAGACCGCAACCCAAGCCGCGCGGACTACCCCTTATTCCAATGCTAGCTCTTCACTGCCGATCTGCAAGCTGCCTGACCGCAAGGTCGCCTTGCCGCCAGATTGCACACACTGCGCTACTGAATAGAATAGTCCGCCTGAAGCAGACGACTTCCTGAACCCCGAACCAAGTTGCCAAGGAGAAGATCGCCTAGTCGCTATCCGCGACCTGCTGTTTACCGCCTGTTGCTTAACCGCAGAGTCCACATTGTCCTTGACCGTAATTAGAGCCAAGTCCTGGCTTTCCAGCGCTATCCGCACAACCTGCACAACACAACCCGGTCAACTCTTTCAAACCGCGCGGACACCCAAGTCCAGTCCGCAGCAACTTACGCGAGCTCAATTACTGTTCACTTACTTCAGTTTGGTCTATATATTCCTGATGTGACATGAGTCCTATTTATAGGCACGATGATGAGTATGGTCACCGCCCTAGCTGATAGGATCACCTCCACATCCCGCAGCAAGAACACGTGTATCCGCAAGCCCGCGGATACACAATCCAGTCCGCCGCTCCTGTGCAGATAACCAGCCCGCCTAGCTTCTCCAAGGCCGGAATCCAATCTCCAGTCCGCCTTGTCGCCAAAGGCCAAGCCGCCAAGACATCACCAAAGCCGGACAACATACCAGTCCGCCTTGCCGCCAAGGGCCAAACCAGGACCACCACAGCCGGACTCCGCAACCAGTCCGCAAAACCCGAGCCCGCAGCCTCGCCATCAAGGCAACTGCCGGACTCAGCGGACACCTGACTTCCGTCCGCACATCCCGAGTCCATTGCCTCATCTCCAAGGCATCACCGGACTCAACGGACACTAGCTCCAGTCTGCACGCTCTTCATACGCCATTCTCCAGTCCGCATCTCCTCAAGCTAGCAAACAAGGCAACAACACTTCTACTAAGCTTGGCGGACTGAGAAAACAGCCCTCGCTCCACTGCGCGATCTCCCCGGACTAAGCCAACCTGGACTTGGTCCAAAACTCACCAAGTCCAGTCCACTGGCCATAAGGGCCAGTCCGCACTTACTGGCGGACACTGGATCTAGCCCGCCAAACCGGGCGACCTCCAGAACCTGTCCGCACTGACTGGCGATCTCCACGGATTCCCGCTGCACCAGAGCAAAACCAAGGCAACTGCCAAACCGGTCTGCCGAGCTCCAGTTCTTCAGTCCGCTTAATGCCGGACTCCGCGAATATAGTTTCTATCCGCTGTGTTACTTCCTGGGATTCAACCGCCTGCTGAATATACGTTGGCCTGACAGACTGTTGCTGCTGTCTGCATAGTCCACGCGAACAGACCGCCCAGGCCGCCACAGAGCAAACCGCCTGCAACATCCCTGCCGACTTAGCAGTCCGCCAACCCTGTCCATGTAGTCCGCGCAGATAGGTTTCCCAAGCCTTCCATTCACCCACTTTCACTTCACAGAATTCAACACTCCCCCTTGAAGTGAGAAGTGGTGAATAACTCCAGCAGCTCCCATAACCGTGCACCTGGTCCTTCCGATAGCATCTACGAAGAGATGTCCAAGACATAGTCCTCGCCCCGCATATCATGGACCATGAGGGAGCCCTCCAGCATATTCCAAAAGGAGTCATGCTTCCCTCTGTCTTCTTCAGCTTCAACCTCCACTCATGCATCACAGGAGTAGCACCAACTACCTTGGGCACAAAAGCCCAAGCCTCGTTACCTCTGAGAGAAGTCACCTCTTCAGCCTTGGTGTCAACCACCTTCTTGATTCTAGTGGGGTCATCACAGCCAGAAGTACCTTGCTCGACCTGAGGGCTAACAAAGAAACACGGGACCAAGTCCGTCGTGTTCCCTTCGCTATATCGAGCTGGTGGCTTACTGATCCTCTTCGATCTCTGAAGAACCGGATCACGGCTAACCATCTCCTCTGCTTCTGAACCAGCTCCATTCCCGGGCAAACCCGGAACAATGATCCCCTTGTTTCCTGAACAAGATGCCTCCTCACTAGAACCAGAAGCACCTGGAGCAATGCTCCCCCTGCTACCTGAACCAGAAGACTCCCATCTTGAACAAGAACTACCTGGAACATCGCTCCCCCTGCTTCCTGAACCGGAATCCTACGCCTTCGAGCCAGACGAACATGGAGCATCGCTCCCCCTTCTTCCTGACTCTGACGCCTTTGCCCCGGAGCCAGAACAACCTGGAGCACCTGGTGACTCAGGTAGCTCCACTTCCTTAGCAGCAGCCTCCTTCAGCCCATCATCTGACCTGCTCATCTCTAGCTCCACATGAGAGATACCCCAATACGACATCAACTCATCGAAGACAATATCTCTAGACACTATGAGTTTCTTCGTCGCAGGATCCATACACCTCCAGCTTCTCCTCTGCTCATCATACCCAACAAAGGCTAGCTTTGTCTTGAGAGCACCCGAAGTGTGTACGTAGCAGGTAGATCCAAACACCCGAAGGTGCTTCACGCTGGGCTTCACTCTGAACATCAGCTCATAAGGAGTCTTCACTATGATCAGGCTAAGAGGCATCTGGTTGATGACATGAGCAGCACAGGTCATTCCCTCCACCCAAAGGGCCTTCAGAACGCCTTTACTCTGAAGCCAACACTTGCAGGTCTCCATTAACCAACGGATCATCTGAGCTGCAACATTACCTTGTTGTGAAGTATGTCCACAAGAAAGCTCCTTCCGGATCCCTTGCTTCCTGCAAAAGTGTGAGAACTCAGTTGAGCCAAACTCACCACTGATGCTTGTCCTCAGCACCTTGATCCTCAGGCCAAGCTGGCCTTCCACAAGCTTCTTGAACTCCACAAACAAGCGTATCAAGTTGGACTTCTTCTTCATGAAGTATACCCATGTATACCTAGAATAGTCATCAATCAATATCAGCATGAACCTGCTGCCTCCAAGACTGGCTGTGACGGTCGGTCCCACCAGAGCACAATGGACAACCGCCAATGATGCTTTACATCTAGATTGTGCTCTATCAACCATGAAGCGATAAGTTTCACTTTGCTGATACCCCGCACACCCCTGACCATCGCCATATGATGACAATCTAGGCAGCCCTCTAACGAGTCTTCTTCCTTCCATTGCTTTCAGCTTGTCCATCCATACATGCCCTAGTCTTTCATGCCAGATAGCTGCACTATCACTGACATTCATCCGATCAGCTCCAGAACTTGTTGATAATCCAACAATGTTCTTCTCCTTCCTCCCTACTTGAGCAACGTTCGTCGAGAGCAAGGTAACCTTGCACTCTTTCCTGAGATGACCATGCTGCTTGCATTTATAACACCTTGGTCCTTCCTTCCTCTTCCTATCATGCCTAGGAGAAACACTCCTTTCTTTCTGATATGAAGTAGAGGGACTATCTTCCGCAGCAACCTTCACCTCCTTCCTGAACAACCCAACAAGGGAAGTCCAAACCTCCGCAGCTGACCGACATCCACTAATGTGGTCCAAGAGCTCCGATGAGATCACCTGCTTGAGAATAGACTCCTCTTTCACATTTGTCTCCTTCCAAGCTCTCATCGCCTCAGCATTGCCAGCAGTAGCCTCCTGTCTTCCTGCTCCGCATACAAACTCCCAAAGGTACTCGCCAAGAAGAAAGCTCTTCATACTAGACTTCCACCTTTCAAAGTTCGTCTTTGTAAGAAGATCAATTCCAAGACATCTTGCATCTTCCGCTGCCATGGTTCTACCACTGGTTTCCTCTTCATAAGAGCAACTACTTCCGTTGAGCACTGCTAGACCACTCCAACCTCGCTCTGATACCATTTTAAAATTCAACAAACCCACAGACGCCACCTCGGATACCATGTTGAAACTCAACAAACTGGAGGAGGACACGTCCACTTCTAATGTTGAATGTTTTCCCGGATGTTGGAGTTAACAGGGGTTATCTCAACAAAGCAGTAACAACCAGCAGCACATGCAACACAAGCGTCTTTATTGATCAACAGCAAACTTCTTTACAAGACGAGACATACATGGCGAGACATGCTTCACCAAAAAACCAACACAGGGAGAGCAGAGACAATTACAAAGACAAGAACCAAAACAATCCGCGCGGACTCAATCAACAAGTCGCCCCGGTCTACTGTTGTGGAGTCCGCTCAGTCCGCCAGGTCGCCAGACTGCAACCCAAGCCACGCGGACTACCCCTTATTCCAATACTAGCTCTTCACCGCCGATCTGCAAGCTGCCTGACCGCGAGGTCGCCTTGCCGCCAGACCGCACACACTGTGCTACCGAATAGAACAGTCCGCCTGAAGCAGGCGACTTCCTGAACCCCGAACCAAGTTGCCAAAGAGAAGACGGCCTAGTCGCTATCCGCGACCTGCTGTTTACCACCTGTTGCTTAACCGCAGAGTCCGTACTGTCCCTGATCGCAATCAGAGCCAAGTCCTGGCTTTCCAGCGCTATCCGCACAACCTGCACAGCACAACCCGTTCAACTCTTTCAAACCGCTCGGACACCCAAGTCCATTCCGCAGCAACTTACACGAGCTCAATTACTGTTAACTTACTTTAGTTTGGTCTATATATTCCTGATGTGACATGGGTCCTATTTATAGGCACAATGATGAGTATGGTCACCGCCCTAACTGATAGGATCACCGCCACATCCTGCAGCAAGAACAAGTGTATCCGCAAGCCCGTGGATACACACTCCAGTCCGCCGCTCCTGTGCAGATAACCAGCCCGCCTAGATTCTCCAAGGACGGACTCCAATCTCTAGTCCGCCTTGTCGCCAAAGGCCAAGCCGCCAAGACATCACTAAGGCCGGACAGCATACCAGTCTGCCTTGCCGCCAAGGGCCAAACCAGGACCACCATAGCCGGACTTTGCAACCAGTCCGCAAAACCCGAGCCCGCAGCCTCGCCATCAAGGCAACTGCCGGACTCAGCGGACACCCGACTTTCGTCTGCACATCCCGAGTCCATTGCCTTATCTCCAAGGCATCACCGGACTCAACGGACACTAGCTCCAGTCCGCACACTCTTGCACATGCCATTCTCCAGTCCGCATCTCCCCAAGCTAGCAAACAAGGCAACATCACTTCTACTAAGCTTGGCGGACTGAGAAAACAGCCCGCGCTCCACTGCGCGATCTCCCCGGACTGAGCCAACCTGGACTTGGTCCAAAACTCACCAAGTCCAGTCCACTGGCCACAAGGGCCAGTCCGCACTTACTGGCGGACACTGGATCTAGCCCGCCAAACCGGGCGACCTCCAGAACCTGTCCGCACTGACTGGCGATCTCCGTGGCTTCCCGCTGCACCAGAGCAAGACCAAGGCAACTGCCAAACCGGTCTGCCGAGCTCCAATTCTTCAGTCCGCTTAATGCCTGACTCCGCGGATATAGTTTCTATCCGCCGGGTTACTTCCTGGGATTCAACCGTCTGCTGAGTATACGCCGGCCTGACAGACCGCTGTTGCTGTCCGCGTAGTCCGCGCGAACAGACCGCCCAGGCCGCCACAGTGCAAAACGCCTGCAACATCCCTGCCAACTTGCAGTTTGCCAACCCTGTCCGTGTAGTCCGCGCGGATAGGTTGCCCAAGCCTTCCATTCACCCACTTTCACTTCACAGAATTCAACATCACTGAGTTGTAGGGCCTAGTGTCTGAGTTGTAAGTCTTAGAGGAGACTGAGAGATCCAGAGGGATCTGAGGTTTAAGCTCTTTGGAGCATTGTTTTGGAGAAGTGTCTTGACCAACATGAAGTTCGCAAGGTGGGAGGAGAGTGGATGTACCCAAAGATTGGGGAACCACTATAAATTTGTGTGTACTCTGTCGTGATGCTTTTCTTTGTGCAAGTAGCTTGTCTTGAAATCAAAACTTAATCTACCAATAAAGCAGCTAACTAAAATAGATTCAAAAATAGTCACTAACGACTTAGAAACTTATTCACTCACCCTCTAGGTGATTTAACTATCCTTGAAATAAATACTTTCAATACATATATATAATACACACACAACACACACATATATACACACATACAACACACACAATACACACACATATAATACACACAAAACACACATACATATATATAATACACACACATACAAACATACAACACACACATACAACACACACACACACACATATAATACACACGCATATAAGACACACACACACACATACAAAACAACACAACACATATAACTACAAAAATAAAACATATCACTCACACACAACACGCAACAACACATAAACACATATACACACAACACACACACACACATACAATAAAAATAAAACATAACACTCACACACAACACATGCAACACATACAACACACAACAACACATAAAACACACACAATAACACATAATATACAACCCTGTGTCCACTGAGTGGGCCCCTCAGAGAGTCCCAGGGGCTAGAGGGCTCCATATGTCGGCATGGTCAAGAAGGCGAGGAAGGAAGGCGAGTGGGGAGTCGGACCCGCACTCGACTCGAGGCTTGAGCCTCGCGCACAACCTGTGAGTGCGATCATGAATGAGCATTCACTTAGGGTTGCAATCAAGTGGGTGGCGAGTGGAGCAGATAGGCTCGCACCCGCCCTGTGCCCATGACAAGGGGTGGGCGAGTGGGGTAATTAGACCCGCATTCGCCTTAAGACCCGGGCGGGCGGCGAGTGTCAGGCCCATCGAGCACTCGCCGCCCTGCGAGTGGCATTTTCATGGACCACTCGCCCAGTGTGTCTTTTACCATATTGCCCCTATTGGCTTGCTAGTAGCCTTTCAGAATAACGAAGTTACGCTTTGGCAGACCAATGTAGGCTGCATATAACATTTCAGAACAACGGAGTTGCTTTGTTTGCAGAACAAGCTTGGAATTCTATAAATAGACCCTGTGAGCACCTTTGGAGGAGATCCAGTTCTTTTGGCTTCTTCCTCCTTGGGTTATTTGGTTTGGCTGCGACTCCAAGGTGCCTAGCTTAGCTTCTGGCTTAGGAGGGGAAGTGCTCTAAAGATCTTCCGCGTGTGTGGTGGGACCTCCATGCTGCAGCCCAGGGTCAATTTCTAGTTCCGAGCGACCGATTAAGAGTTCGAGTTCGAGAGAAGTGGGTGCAAGCTACTCACTTGGGTCTGAACTCTCGTTGAAGTCAAGTTTTGATTTCAACACACAACACATAACACAACACACAACACATAACACACAACACACAACAACACTTAACACACATACAAACAACACACAACACATAACATACATAACACATACAACAAACACAACACATAAATCAAACACAACACATAATACATACACACACAACACGCACAACACATAAATCAAACACAACACATACTTCATAGACAGACACATCACACAAACACAACACCACACATACACACACAAAATATACCCCACACACATGTACATCACACGCACACATATCACACAAACACAACACACACACATGCACACACAAGACACACACACACAAAAACACAAAAACACAGCACACACACACAACACTTACATTGAGGTAGAAAACAATGGAAGAAAACCGAAGAAAATATTTTTTTAAAACAATTAATCAGTTATATGTGGAGGTAGAAATCAAATTTTTTCGTCAATTTGTAGAGGACAGAAGATAGAAGTTTACCTAACAGAACGATTTTCAGCAAGAGATAACCTAACAGAAAGAGATCGTGGACGGGCAATTAGTGATTTTCAGCGATTTATCTGAAAAAAAAACCTAACATCAAAGGAGAGAAGATCCAAATATGTCGCAATCCGGCAGAAGATCAAAGGAGGATGAAGCTGCGCGTCTTTACCTGCCGAGATGTGAGAGAGATCGTGGACGCCGCCGCCGAGAGAGATCGTGGACGCCGCCGCCGAGAGATCGTGGACGCCGCCACCGAGAGAGAACGTGGATGTCGTTGACAGATGTGCGAGGAACCTGCGCAGGGCTGTACGCCGTCGTCGGGGGGATCGGGAGCGGCTCGCGAAAAACTCCGCTGCGTAGGGTTCCTGCGCGGCTTTTGTTGTCCACCGCAAGAAAAAAGTGCTGCCGTGAGTATAAAGAAAACCGCGGAGCCTAATAAACACGGGTTTGAAAAAACTTAGAACAAACACCGCTTTTTCTCCAAATTGCGGTCCGTCCCCGCCACATAGCACCTAAAAAGTTTAACCAAAGGCACCTAAGTCTTCCTTGTCAACTTGTAGATGAACAGATTATGATACACATTTTCACACTTCGGCTCCATTTGACACGGTGGTGGCGATCATGAATATTAGATTAAATTGTCATTAGTTAACGCCCACGTAAGAAACTTCATCCACTTTTATGTTCAAACAGATGATGTTTGTTAGATTATTCTCAACGAATGACGGTTTAACCCCCACATTTTCGACCGCCACAGACCGTGCCAAACAGAGCTCATTACTTATTGCTGTATGACAGCTACTACTTAGGCTCTGTTTGGTTCGAACCAAAAGCCACATTATTATTGGTTTTTGAAGTACAATTTAGGCAATGTTTGGAAAATCGTAGTGTTTGGGCTACGATGTTGTGAAACGACAGTGGTAATGAATGCAATGATATGGCTTTGTTAGTATTTGAAACTATTGTCATAACAATATTTTTTTCATCTATTTGAAACTATTGTCTAAAATATAGTTTTTTTTGGGGAAAATAACATTTATATATGGATATGCATCTATACCAAAACACTATGGTATTGGCATTTATATATATGGATATATGGATATGCATTATACGTTGACCGCCGCCACTCGCTCTCCCATTGGTTGAAGAAAATGAGCGGCGTTGAATAAACAATGTAAGTAAGGCTCGTTTGGCGGTTTATCTTGGCTTATTTGTTCCGGTAAGATTGAACAAAAATGTCATTGTCACACCAAAATCTTATGTCTCAAAATAATTTCTTTTTTTTATAATGGTAATAACATTTGTCACACCAACATACATTCTATGACAATGGCGTTTTTGTCCAATCTCACCGGAGCAAAGAAGTTGTGATAAGTCACGTCAAACACAACATAAGTCTCAGTTTGGCAAGGTGTTGGGAGAAGTATGTGTTAGGTCATTCAAAATGTTTCGGGTGGTGGTCAAAGTAGAACTTCCTTCCAGTTGCCCATAGCTTGAGTTTTATAGGCAAACCGTATGTTCAATACACGTATCAGATATCCCGGTATTCAAACCAGACTCGTTAAACCTCCGAGCCCGTTATATACTCAAATATGCATTAACAATCTCCTTCTATATTTATGATATATAACGTTTGCGTTTCAAAATGCAGGAAAGTAAAAAGTACCAACTTTTAGACTTTACACATTATATAGATAATAAAACACAATTAAAGTTGACGGGGTTTCTTCTGAATTTTCTAAGTAAACCTAGAAACGTTTGATCCAAGGACACGCAGGCAAGCTAACCCGACCAGACTAGCCGCAAGCCGCGCTCGCCCAAATGGTCCGAAAGCATCCAAGAAGAGGGCAGAACCGCATGCACTCCCATCAGAGCTCCAGGACAGCCCGAGCGCACGAAGCACCGGTGCAGCGACTCAGCCCTGCAAGTTTGCCTTCTTGGGCATGCTGGCTTCACAGCTTGCTGACTGACAACTCTTTTCTGGCGACCATCTGCGCATCTCGGTCGGGCATGGCAAGGTATTGCTGGAAGTCTCCAACTAGGCGAATACCGATGATGCTCGCGAAAACCTCCTACTAAGTGGTCGTTCGGATGGTCGGATGCTTGATGCTCGCCTGTGCTGTTGGATGGTCGCATGCTTGGGCGAGTATGATACTCGCCTTTAACAGAAGAGCACCTTCATGACTCGTTGTTGACCTGCTCATTGATGTTGACATTGACTCCTGTCTTTGTGGTGTTCAAGGATCCCCCCCCCCCCCCCCCGACGAATAGGGGTCGGGCAACACACCAGACCAAAAACACAACGTTACCAACCCTAAGTCTATGCCAATATCTGATTATTAATATATAATTAAGGTGGTAATTAAACAATAGACTTATTTCTACCAAGTTATATTTTAAAGCAGCATTGCTCACTCATGCATTCGGTAAGCTAGAATATGATAGGTTTCAATTTTTCGAAATCAAAATTGATCATATAACGCCTAGAATAATACCCTAATTAAAAATTAAGTTTGGTTCTATTTCACGTCGTCTTTTGCTCCGGCGAGTTCGGGCAAAAAGACCGCCGCCATAAAATGCATATTTGACAAGACAATGATTACGACCGCTACCAAAAGAATATAACTTGTTATGAACGTAAAAGTGGTTGAAGATACTTAAATGAGGTCGGACATTCACAAATGACTATTCGAACCATCACCTCCTTTGAAGGAATAATAATTAGGTACGCGTAGCATTTCATAAAGTGGGAGCGGGTGAAATCCAGGATATTTATTCTTTGATCGAACGATTGCGAAAAAATAAAGCAAAAAAAAAAAAACAACGTAATGCACGATTTACAAAGCTGATCGTGAGGCTCCTGCGCTACCCATACTGCTTCCTCTGGAAAAATGTTTGCCTTTGAAGAAGGAAAAAAGATAGATGCTTCTAAAGATATTTTTCAAAATTCACACATGTCACGTGGCAATCATTTATATATATACATTTGAATAATTTTCACATAAAATATTTAATGGATAAATGACTCATCATTTCTCTTTTACAACTACAATAATATTTTAGAATATTAAAATACATAAATTATTTGAGTTACCATGTGTCTCTATAATGTATTTATAAAATCTTAATAAGCCACAAATAAAGTCAATTTTAGCTTCTCAAACTCTTACTTGAACAGCTGTGATGTTTTAGCAATTACAACTAAGGCTACATATGGTTTGGCGGTGGCAGATCGATCCGGCGGGTGGAAACGGAGTGTTCGAATCAGTGGGGGAGGTGACTTCTCCAAATAGAGCTTTTTGGGGGCATTTCTCAAGGCAGGCGGGTGGAAACGGAGCAAACGCCGCCGGAGGTTCATTTGTTTACCCGCCTTCCGACGGCGTTTGCCCCAAACGGAGCGACAAAATGCCGAACCAAATAGAGCCTAAACTTGACCACATCCGAGTTATTGTGATTTTTGAAAAATAATATTTATGACCGCACCTATCTAAATATATATTGTATGCAATTTTTGTTGGTCGCTCGAAACATTTCGGGTGATGGTCAAAGTGAAACTACCTCCCCGTTGCTCTTAACTTAGGTTTATAGGCAATTCCTAGGTTCAATATGGATACCGGATATCCCGGTATCCGAACCAGATCCGTTAAGACTCCGAGCCAATTATACATTCAAATATATATTAACAATTTTATAACTATGTTCACATGAAGCTGATAATTTTAATATCCTAATTTATTAATAATGGATAGAATGATGTGAAGTCATTTGATAAATTTTAAATGGATGATGTTAATTCTTTGTTGTCATAAAATCTTAACACTGAATGGAAATTAAAAACTATTTAAAATAATAAAACTTTATTTATTTAATTAGGATTTTCTAAATAAATTATCCATGAGTTAAATTGCTACCTTGTAAGTAGATGCTATTCTAGTCATGAGGGATTTGTTATTTGTTAAGCATAATTTGGGGTCTGGTTTAACAAATTTGTACATTTTTGTATAAAGAATTCATTATGAATTAAACACTCATAGATTATGATTGTTATTATATACACAAATAAGAACATCATTAATATATAAATGATTTCATAAATATAAGACTACGTAGAAATAAGAATCTGGCGGTTGCTAATCTCCATTGACTTTATCGCCGGCGTCATACTCCTGTAAAATGGGTAATCGAGAGTATTTTTTAAGCTTCTTTCATTTTAAAGAGAAAAATTTGGATGAATCTGAAAATTCAATGTAAATGACCTCAAAAAATGTAATAGTGACGAGGCTATCTTAAATTTATAGAGAACCTACTCCCCCATGATCCTCTACTAATCTGGTGGAATTATGAGTTTGACCGCCACACATGTGATCGCCACACGTGATCTATGTGCACAATCTGATCCACCACCACGACCGGCCGCCGGCACAGCCATCACCGTCGCCGGACAGCCCGTGACGGGCCGGCCACGCCAAAGCCGCGCCGCAACCGCCCCTCCTTGCGGTCACGGGGTTCCGCCCGCAAGGGGCGGCCGTGCCTGGCCGCCCCTCCCCGCGGCTGCCTCCCGCGGTTGCGGGGTGCCACCCGAAAGAGGCGGCTGCACCCGACCCCCACCCAGCGGCGCCTCCCGCGGCCGCGGTGCGCCACCTGCAAGGGGCGGCTCAGACCGACCGCCCCTCCCCGCGGTCGCGGGACGCCGCCCGCAAGGGGCGGTCGAGTCCGACCGCACCACCCGCGACCTCCTCCCGTGGTCGCGGGGCGCCGCCTGCAAGGGGCGGCCGCGCTCGGGCGCCCCTCCCCGCGGACTCTCCCACCACGGCCAGCCGTACCATCGGCCGCGACTTCTCCTCTCCCCTCGTCGGCGACCATCCGCCAATGAAGGGATCACTCTTTCGTAACAAGCCTTCCCCGCCGTCCGATCATTCCGCTGCAATCGCCGTCGTCCATTTCGTGGATAACCATCCACTATCCGCCATGATTAGTGGGAGGTTATCATTAATTAAAATTTGGCATGCATTTAATAAATATTATACACATTGTATATGCCGAAACTATATTAAATGTGGTCTACAAATAATAATTATGAGTGGTTACGGTGTGCGTATAACTGCATAACCACCGTAATCACCTCCCGGAGCCTATAAAAAGGCCACAGGACCCCCTTCGTTTCTAACTTTTTCTCCTCCAAGTCTTCTTCTTTCTCAGGTCGGAGCTCTACCGAAATCCTCCTACGAGCCTCCTCCACCAGCTGGGCCACCTGAAAAATCCGTCTAAGTCCACGACGCTCCCAAGAAGAAGACGTTCTGTGTGACATTCCGCAAAGCCTCCTACATGTGCAACACCACTCAAGTCATCGTCCAAGCATCTCTGTGCGCTCCACCACGAAGTTCGTCAGGCAGCATCTAAAAACGATCCATCAGAGCATAGAAAAGTACCAGCTTCGTGTGAGGCGGCATGTCGCCCACAAAGCACTCTCAATCTCTCATCTCACTATTGTAACAAGGAGCGGCCTGTCACCCTATATTCTCTGCACAATTTGTAAACAACTGCCAATAGTGAAGTTTGACCAATACCGTACCAGTCATGTGCTTTTTTTTAACCCATTTAAGGAATTTTCAGCGTTAAAATCGTCTTGTGTGCTTCTACTTATTCTGAGATTGTGTATACGCTCAACCACTCCACGGGCTAAGGCGGCCTAGTTTAGTCTGATCTACCAGGAGGGTTGAGTTAGCCGCAACATTTTGGCACTGTCTGTGGGAAGACGTTCCCCCGATATTCTACAAAGCTCCAAGAAGATTCTGAAGGCAGTATCCTCCACTCGATGATACTCAAGACTCAGGAGGTTGTACAAATGAGCAAGAAGATCACCTCACAACAAACTCCAGCCTATCACGTAGAAGAATTCAAGGAGCCACAGCCTGGGAAAAGGCCCAGGCAAGACGTTACCATAACCTCCAGAGATGACGACCTCTCTTGGATACGCGGGCCGCATAACAACCCCATCATAATAAACACAAGATTGGGAGATCCATGTTATGAAGTAAAGCGGATCCTTGACGATAGCGGAAGCTCAACCGACGTCTTATTCCTCCCCGTGTTTTTAAAAAATCAAACTCTCCAAGGATCTCCTTGACCCGATAGCTGGGCTGATTCACAACATCGACAATCGTTATATTCTTGTGCTATGGACGATCTCTCTCCCCATCACGATAGACGAGCCATCAACGCAAGCAACACATCATATCTGATTTATGGTAGTGGATTGTTGCTCGCCTTACAACACAATCTTTGGTTACCCCCTGCAGTCGACATCCAAGATCATCTCATCAATTCCGCACTTAGTTCTTTAGTTTCCTACTGACGCAGGGATCGAGGTCGTACGGGGCAGCTAGGAGACAACACTCATGACACTTGGGTATGAGAGTTGGTGTTAGTCCCCTCTTATAAAGGAGGTCGAGGCTTCTATCCCGACGCTCAACAACCTACCTGGAATTTATCCACGTGGACCCCAGGAGATTGGTTGGGGATGTTTATTTACAATTTGACTGCAGTCGACCAGGTTGGACTTATACCCAATATTCCCGTATATAATTCGGAGCCTTTGGCCCCGACCTGGTTACTAACAAAAGATGGGCATATGTATGTTGATTAAAGGTCTACCCCTCGGCGTCTCCAAGTGACCTCGCACCGCCCTGGATCAAAGGTTCTCCCTTATCCCCCGCGGTAGGGCACACCGTCATTAAGGTCTGCCCCCTCGCGATTGCCTCGGTCGAAGGTTGGTACTGCACCATCACAATTAACAAAGGGCTGGTAGGGTCTACCCCTCACCGTCATCAACTGAACTCGCACCGCTCCGGATCAAAGGTGCACCCTTATTCCCTGTGGCAGGTCACTACACTCAGTAGCACCCTCGATCTGGATACCTTAATCTTCGCCTGGCCAGCGATTTAAGATGTTATCGGGTCTTGTCCTTCAACAGAAGACCAGTCAACGACGTCAATACATCCGAAAATCATCACACAAGCTAAGCTCAACGCTGAAAAAGAATTGCAAAGATAATTTAAAAGAGTGCTCTCAAGAAGCATATAAATGTCATCAAAAGATGATACAAAGTATAAGAACAAAAGTATAGATGAATACAAAGCCCCCATAACGTAGCAACATCATAAAAGACTCAGCTGACAAAGCAAGTACAAACGGACAAAGGACAAGAGGCTACTAGCAGACTACATCTATGCCAGAATTAGAATCCAAACCATCATCATCAGAAAGGTCATCAATGTAATACCCCAAAATTCCCATTAGATCAGAGAATTGATCTCTAGAGGTTATCGCGCGACGATAGTCCTATCGCCGATGATAGCTTGCTGAATTAAAAGACCAAGGCCTCTGGTTGATACTGCTTGGCAGTAGGCAGGTACTGCGTAGCGGTAACACTCAACGCTCTCATCACACTCAACGAATCGTTCATTAGCTTATCACGCAGCGATAGGAAGATATCGCGCGACGATAGCAAGAGCGGCGCTGGTTAGGCTGCGCGGCTACTGTCTATGTTACTGCGCGACGATAACAAGTTATCGCGTGGAGGTAGCTTCCAGATATAAGCTGGACATGAGATTGAATTCTCATTTTCTCTCTCTTAGTTCTTGAAGTTCGTGAGGGAAAGAGTCTGGGGCTGAGATTTACATGCTTGGTGATGGAGATCCTGTGGTCGGATTCACGAGCTGAAGTTAGATCCGGGAAGAGGAAACTATAGTGGTCAGTTCCATCCGAATCAAAAGCAAGAGCATGGCTCCAAAACAACCTATGAGTCTAACAATCATCCTTCTTGGACAAGTGAATTCCTACTTTTGCATACGCGTGGAATCCCCCACCAAAAGGTAGAAAGAGGGGGGGGGGAATTCCAATGGGTTGATACGTGATCTCCCCAGGTAGTTTTGCATATAGAATCCGGAAATCGTAGTACGGAATAAGCATGCTATGTGAAGCCCATCCTAACAGGTTGGTCTGCATTAGTGATGTTTTAATTTGCATGTCAGAGAAGACTCCGAGTATAAACGGGTAGTTTATGAAGTCCGAGGGTTGTGCCTGTGAACTGAGTAGCAGGAAGTAATAGAGATGTGCTTCAGGAAAATACCCCGAAAATACCACGGTTTTGGATAACCGTTGTATATCGCAGGGAGATAGTGGATATTGCTGGTTATAGCTCTTTTTGAGCTAATCTTTGTGAAAGTCCAGTTTTGTGGCATTTCAGAATGCTGTAGTTGTTTTCTGGAAAGAAGTTCCAGTTATGGTTGAGTATGGAGACAGAAAGAGATGTTTTGTTATTAACGACGAAAAATAGTGGCTATCACTGGCGATAGCTCCCAAATAGTATTGTGCTTGTGAAGCCTGTCTCGTGGAGATCATGTGGCTAGCAGGTGAGTTGTAAGCCTGGGTGCCCAGCTTTGATGGCCTTGAGAGCCATTGTACATAACGTTGGTTATGTTTTGGTTTACGGGAATGGAGAGGCTGACCCGTGTCATGTAGATTGGCCACAAATGTTTCGGCTTTCGACGATGGCATGGTGATTTGAGAAACGAGAAAGAGTTGACCTGTACCTGCTCTATGTGATTCCGTTAAAGAGACCTAAAGTACGTGGCACTTACCGTTGGCATAAGGGGAGAGTCATGGCTATAACACAGTTATGTGTCAGGCTATAATGCTCAATGTTGACCGTCAAGTCTCAGACCTCTGAACGGTGGTAGTGCTGGGCATTTCCAGTACACTGATAATGTATCATGAGTGCACGAAACGTTTGGTAGTCGATGCAAACGTTTATGATATATGGAACAGTGCTTAAGTTGTACCTTCGCGAGATATATCTATATATGATTGTTATGCTTGCAGGAAAGGAATACCGCTATCCCGGAAATGGGGTAGGATCATTATAAATTGGTCAGCTAAAGCTGACCGTTACCATGTTTGCCACCTTGCTGGTGGACTGTCCCTGTACAGGTGCTGGAGAGTAGAGCGAGAAATAGCGGGTTACAGCCTTTTGATGCTATGTTGGCCCTCCAAGGCCAAGAAAAGATGTTTTTATTTTTTTCATGTGTGGCCGGCCTGCGAGCCGATGTCTATAAATCACCTTTTTGAAGAACAATTGTAAGGTCTTAAGGCCGCACTTTTTAATGTATTTTGTAAACATTGCTATGTGGTTTATTATAGTGGACATTTGTGTTACTTGAGTTCAATCAACCCATGAAACTTCTGCTAGAATGCTCTGAGTTAGGATTCGTTTGGTCTTTTTGATATTAACATATAACTCTGCTGACTGTCCGTGGAATATAGCGTGAGGCTCCGACCGGACCTTCTGGTATATTTTACGCGACGGATAGAGGTGTTACAATCAAAACCAAGGACCGAGACATCACACCCAAGCCTTCTGGATACCATCCGGAGCGCCTTTGATACTCAACGCCTCAGAACAACCTCTCGGATATCCTCCATCTGAGGCTCAACCTCTCTGATCCATACCTCCTCATAGATCTCCTCGCCAATCAAGCAACGATCCCGCATATACTCCAAGGAGTCCATATACTCAGCAAGCCTGGCGGCCTTAGCTCCTCCACTCAATCCTCTAAAGAAAGACGCTCCACCTCAGTCTTCGAAGCCCCAATTCCATATCCAAATATGAAACCTCCTCCTGAGCAGTCTTCAGCGACTGTGTGATTCCCTCCACCAAGGATTTCTTTGTCGCCAGTGCCGTCCGGGCCTCCTCCAGCTCTACCTTCAGCTCCAAACCTATCCACCTGAATTGAGATATATCTTAATCATGTTCCTCGTTCAAGTCATCCAATGAACTCTCTGCCACCCAATGCTTCTCCTAAAGATCAAAATATTGATATTTCAAGCTCATATAATGATCATTCTACGTGAACGCTATATATGTTTGAGCCTCAATCTGCAATAAAAAAGGAGGGAAATGTCGTAACTAAACAAAGCAATCAAAACAAAAATTTAAAAACAAAGGAGCTCACTTACCACATCACTCGCCGCCTTCAAAAAGGAAGACACAACGGGGGGGGGGGGGGGCAGACATCTCCGAACAAAGGACTCAGGGGGGGGGGGGGGCAAACATCTCTGAACAAAGGACTCGGGGGCAGACATCTCCGAACAAAGGACTAGAGGGAAGAAATCTCCGAACAAAGGACTTGAGGGCAGATATCTCCGAACGAAGGACTCGAGTGGGGGGGGGGTGAGGAAGACTCCAACACTTCGACATCAGAGGGAGTGTTGTGAGTAGGTTTTTTAGTCTCTTGTGACTATCTTTAGTTTTCTTTATGTTTTAGGTGTGTAGAGTTAGCTTAGTTAGCATGCTTTTAAGAACACAACACACAATGTTTATAGTGGTTCCCCAGATTATAGGTACGGCCACTTTCCCTCTCACCTTTCTAATAGCTTGTTAGACACGACACTTCTCCAATATCAGCTCCTTAGATCTTACAACACGATCCCACAGGACCACTAAGCCTCCTCCAAGACCTACAACTCGGGCACGAAGCCCTACAACTTAGTGATCCAAAGATCACCTACCTCAGTCACAAAGGCCCTACAACTCACGCAGGGAGGACAACCCTACCTCAAAGAGAATGAATCTCCTACAGCTTAGGCACAAAGGCCCTACCTCAGATCCAAAGGATCCTACAACTCAGGCACAAGTGCCCTACAACTCAGAGAGAATGACTCTCCTACCTCAGGCTCAAAAGCCCTACCTCATATCTAAATTGGATCCTACTCTCAGGACAAAGCCCTACCTCAGATTCTCTACAAAATCCTACCACTCAGGCCAAAGCCCTACTTCTCAGATCCACACAAAGACCCTACACTCAGCCTTTATATATTTAGGATTACACCCAGATCCAGAGGATCCTACTGTGAGAAAGGTTGGATGTTGATGATTTGACTCCAGAGTATATGTTCTCCGAGCCTTCCTTCCTGAGCTTAGAAAAGCTCAGCCCTACCTTCTTCACAACAATAATTAACTGATCTTCGGGTTGACTTGGCTTGTGCTGGAAGTAACTTGCAGAACAGCTGCTCTGCTTCTTCTTCCCTTCCTGGACTGAGAAAATTCAGCCCTAACTTTGACTCTAGAGAAATAGTCCTCTGAGCCTGCTTTCAGATCATTGCTTCTTCAAGCTTTCCTCTTCAGAGCTTCCAGAAAATGTTCTTCAGAAATGATCAGGTGGAATTGTGAAGGACTGCAACTAGGGTTAGCCCTTTGTTGCTACCTCTTTCTCTCTCAGAAATTACTCTGATATTGTTGTTGATGGTGAAGATGTCAACAACTAACTTCTATTTGAATCCAGTTTCTGTAGCTAGGGTAAAACCTTACTGCTTCTTATCTTACCTTAGAAATATCTTCTGAACTTGCTGTAGCAGGTGAAGATAGCTACAGATAACTTGTATCATATTTCAGATCAGCTACATCCAGTGTTTTTCCTTGGCCTCTTCTTCTTCCTCAGAGATTACTCCGATCTTACTGTTGTAGATGAATATCGCAACAACTAGCTTGCTGAACTTTAGATCAGCGACTTGGACCAGACCTTCAACCTCGACAACAATGGCGAGGAGGAAGATGAAGTCCAACTTTTCCTAAAAGTTAATTACTTCCTTCTGATCTCCGCCTTTTCTATTCTGCCGATCAACGAATATTTTGACACATGGGCCCCACTGAAATTGACAGCTGCAACTTTGCTTTTACTGCAAAAAGTCGTATAGTAGGTCTGTGGCGCCATTTGTCGCATACCGTAGCAATCCCCCTACATTTTGAATTATGTTGACTTTTATTGACATTTGCTGACGTCAGCATTTGTGGACTTAGTCAAATTCAAGCTCTTTAGTATAAGCATTGAGTGAACAAGCTTCACTCAACGCCAAAACAACTAAAAAAAATTTCTATCTTACTCAGATATTGAGAGCGTTGAGTGAACAAGCTTCACTCAACGCATTTTTCCCTAGTCAATCTTTCTGTATCAGTAGGCATTGAGTGAGGCTTCATCACTCAAAGCTAAAGTACTTAGACAATTTTCTATCACTAGGCGTTGAGTGAGTCTTCATCACACAACGCCAAAATTCTTAGTCACATTTCTGAATGAAATTATTGAGTGCAGCTTCTTCACTCAATGCATTTTTGCATTAGCATATTATATTGATGAGGCATTGAGTGAATAACCTTCACTCAATGCTTCTGTACTTATATAGATTTTCTGTCAACTTAGGTGTTGAGTGCATTGAGAGAGTCTTCATCACGCAACGTCATCTAGACTTTTGTAGTCTTAACTTCTTAAGCGTCGAGTAAGCCTTCATCACTCGACGCTTCTGGACTTAACCATATTTCATTACTGTCAAAGATAAAGTTTTGACTATCTAAGCTTTACTCAATATTTTTTATAGTATGACGTTGAGTGAACTACCTTCACTCAATACCTGTGGACTTAACCATTTTTTGTCTTGCAAATGGTCAGGCTTTGACTAACTTGTCTTCTCTCAGCGCTTTTTGGCATCTGACATTGAGTGAGCTTGCTTCACTCAATGCCAGTAGACTTGACCATATTTATTTGCATCTGGCGTTAAGTGAGCATGCTTCACTCAATACCTGTGGGCTTGACCACATTTCTTTGAATTTGGCGTTCAGTGAACTTGCTTCACTCAATGCCCGTGGACTTAACCACATTTCTTTGCATCTGCAGTTGAGTGAGCTTGCTTCACTCAATGGTTGTGGACTTAACCATATTTCTTTGCATCTAGCATTGTGTGAGCTTGCTTCACTCAACGAATGTGAACTTAGCCACATTTCTTTGCATCTAGCGTTGAGTGAGCTGTCCTCACTCAACGCCTGTGGACTTAGACAAATTTTCTGTCTCTCCACCTACCTACTTTATGACCACTTGTCACCATCACTTAGATAACTTGTCTAACCTTGTTCCAAGGAACATCCTGCACATGATGAGCTTAACCAAAATTAAATACAATTATGCTCTTAGTGTTGATGGTGATGCCTCTTCAAATCGAATCTAGGGAACATTGAGGGTAATATTCCCAACAATTTCTCCCTATTTGAAAAAGTCAGAACACACAGCAATACTAAGAAACATTTACTCATAAGGCATATAAATTTAGAAGCAGCTGTAAGCTTTCACATACTACTTGAAAATTTCAAAGTAGCTTACAACTCTCCTCACAACTTAACTTTTAAGTGGAAAACTTTCTACAGGCCGCTTGAGGGTGTAAACATAACATGCAATGGCTCAACATTGCTCTCTTCATATTACTTAAATGTTTCCAAGTAATATGCACTTCTCAGTATTCTACATCTCCCCTAGGCATGTATTGTCCACCATCTCCCCTTTAGGGTTTAGGGTTTAGGGTATTACCTACCACTCCTTATAGGATCTTAATCCACCATCTCCCCTTTAGGGTTTAGGGTATTGCCTACCTCCCCCTGTAGGAGTTTAATAGATCATCTACACCTCCCCCTTTATGTTTTAAGGTATTGCCTGCCTCTCCCCATTTCTGGATTCTTCAAAAAAATCTTAATGAGGGAGGGGGTGATAACATCAAGGGAAAGATTAATTTTTGATGTTATACCACTTGATAAAATCCAGTGTTGATGCCACTCGAGATATTATCCTACTGAACAAACTATTAGAGTAGGAGTCATATCTTTTGTGTTGATACATTGATACCACACATCACTGCATCCACTTGAGTTAGCTGCAACATTATTACACTTGAGCCAATGCCACTCCATATACCACTTAAAGCTTTTGCAGAATGGAGCTGTAGTAAGGGAGGTGCTGGCTTTTCCTCTTGACCTGCAGTAGCATATCTTTATAGCAGCAATAGTGACTGCACAATAGCAGTGACTGCACAACAGCAGCCATCCACCTGCTAGGGTTGATCTCCCCCTCAGGACTACTGTTGTCTAGTCCTTGAGGACCCTGTAATAAGCTGTGATGACCCTTGATCCACTACAGCTGCTGAGCTGGCCTCTT